>JACCPG010007422.1:0-44485 GCA_016069955.1 Drepana arcuata
TACAATAATGAGTATTGTACTCGTATTATAATATTTAATAGCTGTCAGCTGTCAGCGCATCGTAGGTAACGGCTTTTTGAAGATCCCTTTTAAATGTTCAGAGGATGGCATTCATGAGTTAACACCTTCACATCGTCCTTTAGGATCGAGTGAATAAAATAAAAAAAACAGTACGCAACTTCACAAGTGTCTGTGTAGAGAGGTTTATCAAATATTTTTTTCATCGAAGATACAAAATGTGAATAAGCAGACTATATGAAGAAAGTGATAAAACACGACATACCTCTACAAAGGTTGAAGCATGGCATCTTCGGTTCAAAAGGCGCGGGGTTACACTCCGGCTCGAGCATAGCACAAGCAAAATGCCGCGCTCGATCGCTGCAGTTGCTGGCCACCAGGTACTGGAGTTGTGGCAGCAGACTCGTGACTGGATTCCCCAATATAGAGATCGGCGCTGCAGCGAGGTCGTAAGGCAGGACACCGCGGCACATTGCCAGGCGCGGTGACCGACATTGGGGCACTGAAATTTTATCAGATTACCACTATAGAGTATGTTAGAAAATATGTTGACTTCTTCCAATAACGTCTATGGTAATAAGACAAATGGTACCAACATGAACAATTGGACTTTGTTATAAAAACATGCACACATATCTACGAAATTACAGTGAGTGGACAGCATTAATGATAGACAAGTCAAGACAAGACAAGACAAAGACGTTGCACTAACCATGTATTCCCGTGGTAACCGCATGCGCCCGATTTAGTTGAGCAGTGACTTACCTTCAGAGTTGGTAGTAACCGGGTATTTTTTTGTGGTGGAGTCATCTCCATCCCGCCATGTTGGCAGCGTGGGGGATACTCTCGTGTTGTAAAGAGAACTCTGTGTAGTAGACTGCATCCTTCCAGCTTCTTCTATTGATATGCCGAAGACTTTAGAGTGCCCGGAGGTAAAATTTGTATTAACTGGCCGGCTATAGAACTCCTCAACCTCTGGGGATAAGTGAGGCTCGATGTCATAGCTCTGTCGATCGTTTCTTGGGTTGCCTCTTTGTATTTGTGGATACTCTTTGTACACCAGTGGTCGGTGAGCTTTAGTTGTCGGCAAGTTTTCTGCTACAATGCGATTTGTAGTGTCTTTTTCTTTATAGCTCGAGAAATCATTCGTGCTTTCAGCTCTTGTTATGGTCTCTGTGGTACCGGGGGTGGTAACATTGATGTCTTTTAGATATATAGCAAGCGGTCTCTCCGGTTTATGGGTAATGTGCGGCTTTAACGTAGAGTCTTCGGGTAATGCATTCGTAGCATCTAGTACTTTTGCTGTTCTTTCACTATCGGCCCGCTCATTGCCGTATTGTACTTCAGGTGTAATGTGAGATGGAAAGACTGGAGGAGCTGGTAATTTACTATCTGCGTTTATGTTATAATTATTGTCAATTTCAGCGTTGTAGAAATCGATTTCGGCCGTTTTCGAACCTGTAATTTTTACGTGCAAAACGGAAATGCATATTTATTGATGAAGGATACGAAAACGTGCTTCATTTCATTACTACTACACAATGCGGTCGGTACGGTGGAATCCCACACAGGTATAAAATAATGCAGCTAAAGAATTTAAATGAAGTGTGCGTGCATGAAAACATACCTTAGCTATCTAGAATTTGTATATTGCGTTCTACATTTTTTTTTAACTGCGCAGGTATATAATTAAACCACATAAAACATAAATATCTCTAATAAGAGCCCCAAAAGCACAAGTAAAAACGATACGTGCAAATATAAAATAGATGAAACAATGCCCACGTAAGAAAGTTGATAAACCGATACCTAAATAACTTTACTTACGCACGTTTTGTGTTTGTATTTAAAAAATCCAACAAAAGAACAGAAACTGTAATAGTTTTTTGTTTTTACATAATCCAAAAGAGTGTAGACGGTATATCTTTGAAGCTTTGTCCTTCGGACTACATAATAATTATACATACATACATACAAGCACAATGTGTTCTTCGCAGGGTAGTCGGAGCCATAAAGACATAGTTCAGTTAAAATAACATGGCCAAAATAATTTGAATTGAATTGGAACCAGAATTGTTACGAATGAACGGAACGTTTGCGAGAAAATAATGTCATACCGTGTGGACGGGCTGGTGCCGGGGTACTCTTCAGCTCTGGGGGCTTCGTTTTGTTAACACGTTGCTCTACAGGTTTGGGCACCGGGCCTTGCTTCAGGGCAGGTTCTGACTTCAGCTCCACGTTTTGGAACTGCGACGTGACGGCCACCGGCTCCCAATATGTGCCATTGACTGCGTCCATGTCTAGGTTATCTGCAATAGAATAGAGTTCAACTCTTATTGTGAGTTCTGAACAATTGGAAGGAAGGAAAGCTCGATCGTGGGGAATGAAAAGAGAGTAGAGAGAGTGGGACATAGATCCTTAAGTAAACATAATAATTACAACTATTTTGGCAACTTTTTAGTTGTAATGTATGAAGTATGTTGAAAGTAATTCTGTTATGTAAATCCGTCAACAAAATGTAATGTAAATTCTGTACTTTAATTATACATTTAAAAAAGAGTTCACTGTGCCCCTTTCTTAAAAAAAAACACTTTAACTTCAGCTTCAGTTAAATACTTTGGTATTTTTAATTTTTTAAGTGTAATTGGCAAATAAAAATAATTTCTTATCGTTGTAATTCCTTTTTGATACGATAAAAGCAATTTACAATAAAATATAGTTTAAGCGGTTTTTACATACAAATGGCTAAACAGTCGGCGTGTAAGTCATGGGCCGGTATATCCCATTTTCCGGCTTTCTCTCTTAATATAATCTGATTTTATTGCCGATTAAGTTAAATTCGTTTTGCATTGAGCTTTGTAATAAAATACAGTAATAGGAACATTAAACCCAAAAGTACAACAAAACTAATGACTTTCCTCAAAAAGGATTTAATGACTGCCCTTTAACTTGGTAAAGGAATCTTCGAACAGAAGAACGTGAGGAAACATGCATTCGTTTAAGTTAAATTCGAAGACAGGTATGTATATTGGTGTTCGAAAAATGGCGACACACTCGTCAGCTGTCACTTAGGCACTGAAACGTCCGGCGAAAAGAGTGTTTTTACACCAGAAGAATATACGATGAAGATTCATATACATACATTGTGTAGCAGGTATTGTATGATTAAGATAGACGACGTAAGACGACGTAATGAGCTCGATTTTAAGCGCGACGAGCTCAAGGCCCGGCCACCAACGACCATTCAATATAATCTCAATCATTAATTAGATCACTAAAAGAGAAACACAAATGGAGAATGAAGATACGTAAATTTAATAAAAATCCGCGTGATATTTTAGTCTTCGATTTGCTTAAACTAAGATGCACAAAACTGCTCGCTAAAAACTATTCCACATACATAAAGGAATTGGAAGCATCCTTAACTTCGAATCCTAAACTAATATGGTCTTTTATTAAACACAAAAGAAAAGGTAACAGTAATTATCCAAAATGTATGTATTTCCAAGATCGTACAGCAAACAATGGCCCTGATATATGCAATCTTTTTGCTGATCAATTTTCCTCCGTCTATGACAAGAATTTTGTGCCTAAGTGCAAAGCAGATTCAAATTGCAACACTATTGGCCTTTCAAATGTGTCATTCAGCTATGAAGAAGTCCTTAAGGTTTTAAAAAGACTTGATATAAATAAGGGAGCTGGGGCTGATGGTATACCATCAGTCTTTATAGTTAAGTGTGCTGTGGTGTTAGCATATCCTATTTCACTTATTATTAATCAATCCTTAAGGACTGGAGTATTTCCGTCTGCATGGAAGGTTGCTATCGTCATACCGCTTTTCAAAGACGGCGATACTAGTTCCGCTAGCAACTATAGACCCATTTCTGTTATTTCTGTATTCGCTAAAATATTTGAGAAGCTAGTTTACCCTGTCATAGCTTGGCATTTTAAACAAGCCTTAATACCACAACAACATGGTTTTGTTAAAGCCAGATCAACGACAACAAATCTCGTTTCTTTTGTTGAAGACTTGACTGCTAGTTTGGATCGTGGGCAATCAATAGACACAATATACACCGATTTCAGAAAGGCTTTTGATAGGGTAAACCACATAATGCTTATTCATAAACTTTCGTCTATAGGCATTGCCGGCAATTTACTAACGTGGTGCCAGTCGTATCTTGCAGATAGGAAATCGATGGTAGTAGTTGATGGATACAGATCGGAACCATATGTTGCTTTCTCAGGTGTCCCACAGGGCTCTCATTTGGGACCCTTGTTTTTCAATATTTTTATTAATGACATGAAAAATTGTTTTAAATACTCCGAATGCTACTTGTTTGCAGATGATTTAAAGCTGTTTAGACCAGTTACTTCATCAGACGATGCACGATTGTTGCAACGCGACCTAAACAGCTTAACTGAATGGTGCAATTTGAATGGAATGAGCTTGAATGCTGACAAATGCTTTACTATGCGCTTCACTAGGAAAAGAAAATCTATCTCTAGAACATACTCTATCAATGATCATGTGCTTCGTGAAGTTGACCACATACGTGATTTAGGTGTTATCCTGGATAGTAAGCTACGTTTTCATATGCATGTTGAGCATATCGTGAGCAAAGGATTCAAAATGCTCGGTTTTGTATTACGCAATTGCAAGGATTTCAAAAATTCTAAAACTAAAATCTCCATTTATACATCTCTCGTTCGCTGCAATCTCGAGTATTGCAGTGTCGTCTGGAACCCACACTATGACATTTATGACAAAAGGTTGGAACGCATACAGAAGCGCTTTATTTGGCACTTAGCCTATAGTTGCAACTTAGCAAAAAAACTTTTCAGTTACAACGACAGACTGCAGCACTTTAAGCTTTCATCTCTTTCTACTCGAAGGAATCAATTGGGCAGCATGTTTCTGTACAATATTATAAATGGTAAAATTGACTCCCCTCATTTATTAAAGTTAATAAATTTCTCAGCACCAAAGAGACGACCCAGGTCTGCGAATCTCAAACCGTTTGTTGAAAAAATCTCGCGTTCACGCCAAGGCAGCTTCTCTCTCATTAATAGGCTCATCCGTCACTACAATGCTCTCCATAGAATTGCTGAAGGCAAAATCAGGGACGACCAGAACTTTCCTAATACCGTCGATATCTTTTCTGATAAACCCTCTAAATTTAAGCGATCTATAATTAATTTGTCCTAATAGTATTAATCCTAATTATAACATGCTTTCTTTATAATGTAACTCCTTAAACCTACATTTTATACATTAGCTAAATGGTGTTTATGATGTTTAATCGTATTTTGTTAGTTTAATTTTAGTTAATTAGTCTTCTGTTTTTTTGCATGCAGTTTTCACCTATAATTAAGATGGCATTTAGCACGGGCACAACTTGGAATGATTTATATTACTTGTAATAATGTACATCTTGTTGGTGATCAATAAATAAATAAAATAAATAAAAAATAAATAAAATAATTATGTCGGAGGGGTGCTGACATGTAGTGAATGTGGTCGCACGTTCACGGCTAAAATCGGCTATGTCAGTCACCAGAGAGCTCACCAGGGTCGCTCTCATAGTAGCATCTCTCGCATCTCGTCATTTGTAGAAAAGTAGTCGCTGTAGCCGAACACGGCTTGGAGAGTATTATTATGATTAAGATATAGTCTTATAAATCTATTGTTTTCAGCAGCACAAAATACAATCAACTTGGCAACGATCACATAGCCTCTATGCACGATTTTACATGCTGATAGCCAGATAGTGCGATCCTATTAAGTTCTAGGTTGAATTTAGTTATACTGTTTCCATTGTTAATTATTCATCGCGAAGTGTTATAAACTTATTTTTTTTGTATTTTCACGCCCAATGTATAGGCACAAATGTATATACAACCTATTTTATACAAAAAGAGCACCATCTGAGATAAATTTAATAGACAACATGGCAGATGGCGACATTCGCCTCTCTTAGGCACAGCTTAATGTACCCACTAACTTACGTCTTTGAATATATTTTCAAACTGAGTTACGAACCTGCAATATTGGTATAGCAGATGACTAAATAATCAACACGACTGTGACTAAATATACCAAAATGTCTTTAGTATTTAGTATCAATTACTGTCTTGTCCTCTTGAAAGCTACGACAATCAAACTCACGTAACCTTAGACAAACATGCAATCTTCTCTTTTTCGCAACTTGAACGGCGAATTAACAATACAAAAGTTATACAAAGCAAAGCATAAGAATGCGTAGAAGTTTGATGTTGTAGGAAGCATGGTCTGAGCGGTGAAAGCAGGGTTCAAGATGTCATCGAGAGGCTCGCCTGCCGAGGCGTTCGCCATTAATCCTTATCGAGGTTGCACAAGCCGACGAATACATAACCAACTGCTCCCGTTCGCAGCCTCCGTGTCAGAGGTGAAGAGGTGAACATCCCAACGTATCGGCTCACGCGAATCGTTAATATTCATCTACTTATGTTGCCTAACGACCCGCTTGTTAAACAATTAATACTTTTCCGTAACAGTGTTTTTATCCATTTTTTATAAGTCGCCAAAATGACGAGAATCTAGAATATACATTTCAGAATAACTTTGATTATGATGGGCTAGATTTTCTGCTATTGTGGCACGTGTGAACACGAATCTTAAGTGATGTAATAAAAAGGAACTAATTTTTTAACAGAAATTTTGAACCCCGCTCAACGTCGGAGTTGCCTGATGCCTGAAAAAAACTCAAACCTTTAAAGAGTCAAAGTTGAATGGCACTCACGTGTCGCTCAACGGTTTCCAGAACTCCGCTAGGAATGGTGGTGCTAAATCGTTCCTTAGAAGTAAGTAAGGAATATTGCAAGTTCGAATCCCGAATGTCGACCTTTATAGTGGATGAAACTATCCAAGGGAACCCGCATACTCTTCAGAAGACGCATGATTAATCGTGTTTAAGAAACGGGGGTGTACCTAAATGTATCTACGGCGACATATTGAAAGACCGGTGTATAATATTACCTACCCATTCAGTACCAGTACCCCTTAAGGGAAAGCGGGAAGACATATATACGTATATACATATATATAAAGAAATCGGTCAAATAAACTCTTTGGTAAAAAAAACGTCTTTATGAAATAGCGTATTAACAAACTAGCCGCAGAAGCTATTGCATTCAAATATTAGAAACCAACCTCCTGACCGAGAGACCTCTGCACTGCACTAAGTCACCGAACCAATCAACTCGTCATCTATCCATAAGGCAACAATTTTATTGCTACCACATAAGTGATATATAATTTAATATATGCATAGAAACATTTTAAGTGTGTGACTTAATAGATCTACGGGAGCAATTTACTCGTACACGCTATTACCCTAGTTGTGACTAATTAAAGTGATTATGGCTTACATAACCGAGTGGCGAAGGAAATGCGGCATATAACGTATGAATTCGCTGCAGGAGGTGATCAGCATGTTGGAGAAGCCATTAGGCAATTTGCGAGATAACTGCTTCATGTATGAGATAACTAAGAGTGTAACAGCCGCCGGCTGACACCAGCTGTCAGTATTTAAATCTTGGTATGGAGTCCGTAAGGCGCGTTACGATCAACTTACGGTCATTATCACTTTAATAGGTTTAAATGGATCGCAGTTTTGGTGTAAATCAAGTACGATATGATAAGAGGTATATATGTACTAGGTTTTTATGTAAGTGTTTGGTAAATCATCGTAAGAGACACAAAAGGACAAAGGAAACACGTATTAAAAAAGCGTAAAAGTAACCTACAAAAGAGTCGCTACCTTATTACTTCTTTTTATAATATTGTTTTACTTCTTATTTATAGTGAATTTTGATACACAGATATACCAAGAAATACGATAATAGATATTTAAACAACAACATCAACGTTTGGTCATAGGTAAACAGGACCCAACACAAGTGAGTATTTTGGTAAGTTGTGTTAAATCGCCAAAATATTTATTACTATGTGAAACAACGGAAGTATTAGCACTTCTTTTCAAATTCTATTTACAAAAATGCTTAAATCGCAGGCATTCATAAAAAGGTGTAGTCTTTCCGATGTCTGATGACGAGTCAAAACAATAGCCACAGTGATTGTCTCCTAAGCTTTTTGGTTTTGTGTAATAAACGTAGGAAATAAGGTAGTGGGAATGTAATTTTATTATCCAGAGACGATGGATGCGATGGAATCCGAAATATGTATCTCCGTTATTAAAAGAATACTGTGCCATTAGTCTCAAAATTTACTTTTAATTATTTAACCACACCTCGCCTAACCAATAAATTAGGATGGTAGCTTTTAAGAAATTGATCAAATTATCTAACAAATGACTGTATCAAATACGGTTATTAAAGCCAATATCGCTATTAGTATACATAAGTTAATTATATTCGCATAAAACTCAATAAGAAGCAACAAATTGATGAATTCCGTAATTGATTTCCATAATCGGCTTAGCTTGTTGTACGTTTTACTAATTAATAGCGGCATTTCTTTCGCGTATCGGCCACAAATATCACTTATAGGTGCTAATTTACAGTATTATGATAACACATTATATCATAGAACTAAGGTCAAAGGTTACGTATTTCCCGTTTCTCAACAGATTAGCATACTTATGTGGATTTAAAAACTGTGTTAAAAATATGTCTACAGTCCGTACGCTCTATTCTTGTAATGCATTTACGAATGTGTTGAGGTTCGGAGAAAGGACGCGACTGAGATCATGCAGACGAAAATAGAATAGTCAGAGCCATCAATAAACGCTGAAACGGGGTGTCACGAGAAATTCAACCTCCTTTTTTAGGTACAATAAGTTGCGAGAGGTCAACTTTCGATTTTACATATTATTTGCTGCATATAAAACCAATTTTAAAAGCGGCACCATGCACATCCGGCCCCCTGCACATTGGCAGATTCCCACGCAATGAAATTATTACGTCCATTTTTGCGTTACCGTTTTATAATCAGTTATTAAAACCCTTTGCGTGTGAGGCGAGAAAGTTACTGAATATTTATGAACAAATCAAAACTTTTGATGCAAAAAAATTGCGAAAGGTACTCTTATCAAAGCACAGCTTGCACATGAAAAGGACTACTTAACAGCGTTGAAAGTTTTTATGATGCTTCTTCGGGTTTCGGGCAATTGCTAATTACCGGACTTCTTAATAACTACATGTATTATGGCAGACTTTCAACATTAAACTCTGTTTTAATTCCGCTACGCTGGATTAAGTTATAGTATTTTAAAGCCCATCAGAAACATAATAGTGCGATTTACAATGGTGGAGTCAATGTATCGAGCTTTTTTTAAAAAGTAATTGTAAAATCTTGTAAATTGTACACTTTATCTCGAAAATCTCGACTTTATACAATCTTTACACCTTCATTCCGCCGGAGACATATGTAATTAGGTGCTGACGTGGCAGATGTCGTGTTCGCAGTTTCTCAAGAACGAGTATAGACGATATAGAATATATGTGAATTGTTTGCGCTTCCTACAAATTGATCCGAATTATCTATATTTGTTATTAAGTCCATAAAAATATGCAAAGTGTATTGGGCAACGTGTACTTTATGTACAAATGTTCCATCTATGTTTGGTTGGGCACATACAAGGTCGCATCCGTTTGGTCACGGTACAAACTTTCAATTTCCGCGAAACATCGTGTCTTGATTTCTGGACCGTGATTGCGTCATAAGCCTAGTCAGGCAGTTAGGTTGAGTTCTATTGGACTTAGAATAGTAATATTAAAGCCTTTATTACGTCATACATTGGCTCTTTTGACCTCATAAGTCACTTCCCTTTCCTCTGCAAAACAATAGTAATGACAGCAATAAGTTGATTTTTATCGGCATTAAAAAAATCACAGATCCTGATTTTCCACGGGAAGTCTTCTTATGGTGCTTTTTTTAATTTATTTCTAACTGTATTATAAAAAAAAACATGTTTTCGACCTAAATCTCATAACCCTCTTCCGCGCAGTTGAATAGAAATATCTATTTGTCATCCCTCATGACATGGTATAGGCAAAGGGAGTAGAGCGTCAACTCTCTCTAGGGCTACAGACCTCTTAAGTTCCATCCATATTCATCATACATGCTCTCCGGTTTCGAGTACTCTTAGCGTTCTCATCCCCAATGAAATAAAATAAGTGTATGTACCTACTTCCTAAACTATGTTTTACTTTTTTTTAGTTTGAAAGCTTCGTAATGTGTTATAACTATTGAAAGCGAAATGAACGTGTTGTGACTTTGAATGAAGAGTAGCGTGTGGAAAGTCGGCGTCTTTCAAGTCTACTCGGCGATGGCACGCGTCATGTCGGAGGTCAAGTAAGTTCGTCACATTACAATGGCCAGGTGTGGACCTAGACAAAATCATTTTCTATTAGCGTTCACATCATCTTTTGTACATATGGTAAAGACAATAAAACACATACTATATGTAAACCTAGCTCATAATCTATCATTGTGCGAAATTTCATCCAATTCAGTTTAATAGTTTTTCGGAGAAAGAGAAACAAGCATATAATAAATATAACAAGCATATCAATATCAGTAGGATTTAGCTAACAAATCGCGCAGCTACACCAATCGCTAATGATATCTCAACTTAAAAAAAATAATAAAAATAGTAGGTTTATATTTTAGAGAATAATAGATGAAACCAATAACGGAAAGTTAAAAAGATAAATCTATATTAATTGCTAATAGTTGAAGCGGTGAAAGGTATGGAAATGTAACCAATTTACAAGATAAAATGGCTTTTTAATAGATGAACATAACGATAACGACTCTGGCGTCACCTAATAAAAATGACACCGGAGTATCGATTTCATTAATATATTTATCGACCGATCAAATACCGGGTAATAACCCGGTGCGAGTTAGGTAACCAACTGTGCTTTCTTGGTGATACAAAACTATCCATAGTCCACTATATATTATAATAATATATCCTCACGCGTTCCCACCAGGGAACTTGGCTATATCTGGCAAGTCTATGTACTTTAAAGTTCAGTAAACTCATCAGGCTTAGAACATGCGACCTCGATTTTGCAGTTGCTTTTGAACTACTCAGCCCCCACGCTTCTTTCGTATAAAAATTTTGATTTTCCTTATTAGCGGCACTGTTTCGAAACCACATAAACGGAAGCGGAATGAAGTGGTAAAAACTCGAAAATAGCCAAATTGTATGATGGGCTTAAAGGTGGCTAAAGTTGTGGCAATTTAATATTACGGCGTTGGGTTGAAGCTACTGTTAGATTTATATTGCATAACTAATGTTTTATATCCGCATCCATCGTAAATGCGAAGCTTAATGGTCTTGCGTACCTACATACTCAAGTAGGAGAGATGTCGACTCGAATCATTGACCTTTTCGGAAGCTGGGGAGTGTTTTGAACAATACGTGTCTGTCGAACTAATCGTTATGAAATCGGTTGATACTTTGAGGAGGACTTTAAGGTTGTTAATGTATTTAATGCCATAATGCCCAAATGCCATGGGAAATGTATACTGGTGCCTTCTAGATCCCAAAAAGTATTAAAAATCTGATCTTGCGATTTTAGTTTTAGAGCTTGCGATTAGAGTTTTCATAAAGAAGTGCTTCGTAAGTCCTTCAGTGGGAATCGGCAGATATTGTATAATATACCTCGTCACACACACGTCAGATCAAAGAAAATGTGCCTGTAATGGCGTATTTGGAGTACGAAGAGTTGTACCGGATGGATGAAAATGGAAGGAGTTCAGCCCCAGCCTTTAACTTATGATGATTCGTATCAATATTATATTATAAAAAGTCTGAGTTTATTCGAACGCACCAATCGAAGGATATACTAATCCGATCTATAAATATTTGTTTAAAAACCCGTTTGTTTATAAAGAAAGGCTTTAGGCTACATATTTATAATTATGCTATATATAATCAAATTAAATGCGGATGAAACCGCGGGACACGAATAATAATAATAGTGCAGTGTGGACTCCGCAATTGTGTCGTTAGTCATACCGGCCAACGGTTATAAGGAGGTTCTGTGTTCTCTGTTATCCTAGGCGCTGGGATCTTTGACCTTGAATCCGATACTGTTGGGTTCGAATATTTTAAATATGTATATGCTTTTCATTTTTTTTATAGTTATTAAAAATATAATTTATTACAACCCGATTAAATAAAGGATGTAATAATAATACTTACCAGGCATGAGGAAGTATACGAAGACCGCAAGTGCGACGCAGACTGCCACTAAGGCAACCGGCCACCGGAGAACGCGCAGCGCCCGAGACACCTTACCGTCCTCCAGACCGCCTGACGATACTCGGTAAAGGCTGTCTGGGTGTGAACCCTACGAAAAACAAATGAAAAACATTAATCAAGACAGAGATAGGTGACATAAACTAGGTTGGTTCTTGGTTGGAGAAACTTTTCAGAAACAAATTAGCACACGTTCGATTTTCAGAGCGGCTTTTAAAAAGTGCAAATTTGTAAAGTTCCTTTAGGTGAGAGTAAAACATAATGATGGATGCAATTTAGTGCGTTTATTAGTCTGTAAGTCTAGAGAGAAATAGCGCTCGTCGCCTTCTGCGTATCCCGTGGGGAAGTCGGCGTAATAATATGTTTGCATCACTTTATTCATCATTGAAATCATACAAATATATTGGCATGACTGAATCATTTTCTGATAACATTAACTTTTAAAAAAATTACATGTCCAAGACGGTTTTAAGGCAAATATTTGTTGTTTTATTTTCCTTATAAAACGATGCTGTCAAACGTGCACATAAAATAACAGTAATCTTATTTACTACATAATATATTTCTCGTTATATAAAACGGGTTATCTTATCTTAGTTCGTTTGGTTTGGCATTTTATTACGGATGCTGTAAGAATGCGTTGATAAGTTATGAAAAAACTACTTCGGTTTAAAACTTTTTTTATATCACTATGGAGGACAATCCTAAAATAACCTCTTCATACCCTTCTTATAGATCCTTATCCTGTACTTTCAAAAGAAAGTGTCAACGAGGCGTTCATTCCACAACCTGAGTGTTCGCGGAAGGAAAGCTAGTAATATTGCATAGTGTGAGACTTAATATATCCCCGTCGAAGACGAGAGGAAGACATTTGATTTTTAGTTAATTTTGCCTATCCCTTCGGGGACCCTTGTGGGAAGGCGTGATATATATAGTATTATGAGTTAATTATAAAATAAAAATCAAATATATCCATATAATACGAATAATGTAACTACACTGTACATATTAATGAATTAAATAAATGCTTAAAATCTGTATCACTGTTACAAATAAATTCTAACTAATATTGTAAATGCAAAAGCCACTGTCTCGTTATCATTTATTGAATATTGAGTAGTTATAGTCCTATAATTAGGAAATCTTTCTTACACGTTATCGTCAAGTCATACAGAACAGAGTGATATAGAAGATGCTTTACATGTCAGAGTAGTATGACCACATTTTGTAAGACAAATTTAAATAACAATAAAAAACAAGCCGTAAAACCATAATGGTCAACCCATGTGGCTAATTTGTTATATTTATTCAAAACAAAACATTTCGTGTTGTTGGTTGCGTGACGTTTCTATATTTAATATTTATTATTATCATAGATCCGTGGTGGCCGAGTGGTTCGAGTAGTTGCCTGCGACGCAAAGATCGAAGTTTAAGTCCCGACTGTACTAAATATTAAATCCCTAGTTTTTCTGAATTTAAATACAGTGATTAGTCACACCTCGAGCTTTACGTTAAGGAAAACATCGAGAGGAAACCTGCATAGGTCTGAGAAGCAATTCAAAGGCGTATGTATAGTCGTGCTTGATTAACGGCGATGAACTCGGCATCTGTCACATTGGCACCTAAAACATATCTCTTGCGGAAAGTGAGTGTGTGGGTACTACCTATATACTTCTGCCTACCCCTTCAGGTCCCTTGTGATAAAAATGGGTACACGGAGTTTAATCCTGTAATTTACTACTATTTCCTCGGCCACCGCGTATAAGAAGGTAATCAAACTAACTATATTACTCATTGGAATGACACATCTCTAGATCATGTAGAAACGCCTTTCCCAAGTCGTGGGATGAGCCAGGCTGACAAGTAGCTACTAAATATTTATAAGCCATTCAGTATTGGAACAAAATTGGTTGAATAACTTTTAAATATAAGAATGCATTTGATTCGTCTCCAAACTAATCTCTGACTATAATGGTAAACTTGCATAACAAATGGTTTCTCCAAATTCGTGATCATGTTGTAATATATAAAATAAACAGCGGATATAGGTACTTAAGTAACGTATCGTAGACATAAACACTCTGGAGGGCTTAAAGATTATTAATTCCCCATAAATTACCACAAAGAGAGACCAAGCCTAACCATGACGTTATATTATCGTCATCATTTAGGTGAAAATAAGACAGATTTATAGATTTTATTTACAGCTATCACTTCTATCTATATAAAAAGCATAAAATAAAGACGTTTTGCCACCGTTTGTACGCTTAGATATTCTAATCTACGCAATAGATTTATATGCCGTTTTATCAATTGGGAAAGATTTATATGTAGGTATGGTTTTAAAATGTACCTACGAAAGGAGTCGAGCGGTAATCATATATGTATATCAATTTAAGGAAGGTGAAACCACGCGGAATAGCTAGTCTTGAGTTATGATAATGACACGTCATGGTAAGGTCCGTGTTGTAGGCGATTGGATTCTGATTCAAAGTCAATATCAAGCACTCAGTAGCTAAGCGGGTAATTGATTGGTTTTTATACTACATACGCCGCTGAAATTAGGCGAGTCCAAGTGTATGAACATAGTTATTCGGCGTAACGGATAGCACTGAACTTATCCTAGGTTGAGGATAGGCACTGATACATCTTATTTGCTTCAATATAAATAAATATCTTTACACTTAATACCTACGGAGTTCCAATTACCTATAAGGGTTATATAATATATATCCTCACGCCTTCCCACAAGGGTCCCCGAAGGGGTAGGCAGAGGTGTATAGGTAATACCCACACACCCACTTCCCGCCAGAGGTATATTAGGTGCCAACGTGACAGATGGCGAGTCCATCGCCGTTACTCAAGCACGACTTTGAATTTCTTCTCAGACGTATGCAGGTGTCCTCTCGATGTTTTCCTTTACCGTAAAGCTCGTGATGTGACTAATCACTGTACTTAAGTTCAGAAAAACTCATTGGTACAGTCGGGATTCGAACTTGCGACCTTTGCGTCGCAGGCAACTGCTCGGACCACTCGGCCACCACGGCTTTCTTTACATTAATGTACACCTTAAATTAGTGCATTTAAGCTTAATCGTATCAATCTTAATGTATCGGACATTACAACGACCAGTGAACTCATAACGACAATGTAACGCGTCGTAAAAAATATATAGTCCACGGCAACCTTGGCACCAGCATATGAGTAGCACACGATACGCCGGCATTGGATAACTTTGATTTTAAGGACAGTCTTTCACTTGGTTTCCGGTGCAATGATAATTAAATATTTTACCTATATATTCAGTAATTTCGATACAGACATTTTTATAGTTGTAGGTACAGTGAATATTTTTTATGATCGATTAATTCAGCTAGTTCTTAGTACTTTGCCATGCCATGAATGAATTTGCAAATGCAATTTGCCAAGCCATGAAATGCATTTGACAGGCGAAAAATAAAATATTATGTTCTTTAAACCTGCTTTTGAGTAGCCTATTTAGCTAATATAAAAAAAAAACAGTATATATCATAGAAATTGATATCATTGTAAAATGATAACAGAAATGAACACATATATAATACTTTCGAAGATACGCGACCCAAATACTTTTTCCTCGACATTAGTACACACATTCAAACAAAAATAAAACATATATTTTCAACACGACTGTGGTTAACAAGTAACAAATACTGAAATGGTAGTATGTGATACCATTACATACCACCATTTTAGCATAAATAATAGCAATGTTCGCAATAATATTCTGCGAAGCAATTTATATAAATAACATATTTACGATTGCTTACATTACCAGACACGTGGTGGCCGAGTGGTTCGAGTAGTTAGTTGCCGGCAACACTAAGGTTGCAAGTTCGAATTTCGACTGTACCAATGAGTTTTTCTGAACTTAAGTACAGTGATTAGTCACATGGTGTGACCATTAAGGTGAAGGAAAACATTGAGAGGAAACCTGCATACGTTTAAGAAGAAATTCAAAGACGAATGTAAATTCGTGCCTTAGTAACGGCGATGGACTTGCCATCATCCACGTTGGCACCTAAAATATATCTCCGGAGAAAAGTGGACGTGTGGGTACTACTGACATACCTCTGCCTACCCCTTTCGCTCTGCAAGTAATTATTGCAATGAAATGTTAGGTCTTAGGTTTGAAATTAACGTGTAGTGTTGCAATGTAGGAAGGCATAAATTTAATCACACACCCTTATTGAAACATGGCAACACGTATGTCCCAGTTATGATAAGGTCAGTTTGCTATCACATTATTTTATGCTATCAGTTGTACAACATTACAACATGTTCTATAAGACAGGACATGTCGACACGAAGCGACATGTGATACGAGATAGCAGTTTCATGATAGGTTTAATCTATGCTAATTTGGTATCGATTTTATTCGTATATGTGTATCAGACAATATTATTATATGTATATAGTTAAGCAACTTTGAACAGAGAAAGGCTATTACTAAGATTATTAAATAAGTTACATTTCTTTAAATTAAGGTATGCTCACTTGCAAAGTTACAGTATAAGTGAATTATCCTGAACTTAATCGAGCTTTACTCGAAACATTATAAAGAGACACGAATACGTTTGAGAAAAAAATCTAAAACGCAGTCGTGTTTGAAAGTCTGCGACAATATCGCGCTCTGTAACGTTGGTACCTAAAAGTATTTTTGGCGGAAAGAAGGAATACTCCTCCCTACTCTTCCGGGGACCCAGATGCGTAGGTATAAAAAATACCAACCTAACTAGCTGTTATTGTCGAGCGTAGTACAAGTCCGATATATGTTAAGTTTATATATATGATATAATACACATAATATGGTATGAATGATATTTGATCACAGATATTCACAGATTATCACAGATCACAGATTGATCGAAGACCAAGGATATATCAATTTGTAGTCTTATATAACTTTTGTTGTGCAACTTACTCAACTCTATTTATTAAATCCAAATAAGTTTTTATGCTATCAATTTGGTGATACACATTTAGAGCTATTCGTGAACAATTTGTGTTCCCGAATATGGGCGGCAACGAATTACCACAAACTTTCCAATCTTAAGCGGAGAATGGTTACGACACAAAAATATAATAGTGATAAATATTCAACTTACATGGTATCTTACCTTTGGCGTAAACTTTTTCGTGTCTCTAGGTTTGGCGAAGTATTTGTCGAGTTTAGATTCATAGCCTGTAATTATATCGCCGACGACTGTAGGGGCCGCGTTTGGCGCGCTGTGGACTCTGTACGTGCCGTACTGTTCGCAGTGTTCAGATATTGTCGGGAGGTTGCCATTGGGCGAGCTACAACTGCTACTTGATCTCGAGTAAGCATAGTTGATAGACCCATCGGTTGGATTTCTGGGCTTCTTTACGAAAGCATATCGTCTCGGCCTTTCTTCGGTCGGCTTAAGGTCGTATGTTTCGAACTTTTCAGTGACGAAGTTCTCTTCCACATCAGTTGTAGGAACATATCGAAGAAGCCTAGGTTCTTTTATCTTCTTTTCATATTTAATAGAGTCGGTCTCGTTATCCAGCTGTGCCAGGTTGAGGGAATGTTGCAGCTCGTTGGCAGTTCTGTTCGCTTTGCGCTTGTTCTTGCGCTCGGTGGTGCGGGTGTGCACGTGGTCGTCCACTATTTCCGTTTCTGAGGATGGCCGGTCGCCGTACAGTACGTAGTTGCCGTTCACCATTTTGAAATACGAGATTGTTTTAGTGGTTCAATGAGACAATCATACTTTACGTCATTGCGCAATTCCATCTGTTCACTTTTGAGTCATTTTGAAGTCCTTGATGTTACGAGATGATTGAATAATTGCTTGTGGTCCGCGGCTCATCAGCGGCGAACATGACACTGAGCGAGCATGGGACGGTTGTTGAAATTGCGGCTTGTTTGTTTGTTTGTTACGTGTGAGTGTGTTTGTGACTAAGTGATGAAGCGACAAAATTCTTTAGCAGTAAAATATGCTTCGATTAAACAGAACGGACACTAAGGCCGGAAGATTGAGCAATGACCGAGAGAATTTCCCGTTGTTTACAAATGTATGCACGAGCATATCAACAAATCATAAGTGTGCGTGATTGTTTGAGGAAATCCATGATTGAGAATTTAGATTTCTAGTTTTATACGAAATTTAATGGGGCTTTATTAAATAAGAACGATTAATATATTTGGTATCATTAATTACAACTTCTAATTGCCCATAACTATAGGTAACTCATATACATCAATAAAATTACGGTGGAATTTTATTTGAAATCATTTGGGTTTTAATTTAATATTTAACCTGTAAGTGTAATGTGACTGAATTATCAGGTCTTAGAGATGATTTCATATAGACATTTTGCGTGTTATACATTATCAAATAAAGAAATAATTAGAGCAAAGTATTAATTACTTTACCCTTTGCCATTTGTATTTCAAAGTCTTCAAGGGCTATGTAATGATTTTATTTTATGCATATATTTTTTATATTATTTTAATAACTTAAAGATATTATAACAATTGATTTTATGGTGGCAAGGTGACAAACAAGGATAACCTAATAGTAATCATAATCATAATCATAATTCTTTATTGCTCTTCCACTTACAATAATATCAGTATAGTAAGCGGTTACCACGAGAAACACATCATTTCTTGTTTATAGTTGGAAAACTTGCAATTGTGAAATTAATTACTCCAGTTTGGTTGTTAGCTTATAAATAAGTGTCTGCAAATAAAATAATTGAGCCGTATGTCAATTTACTATAATTTACACGCTGGCACGTATTTCTCTCGCCTTGCAATAGTATGAAACAAATAATGAGAACATTCACAATCATGTTGTAAACGCAAGCTGGGACAGATAACATTCGTAGCGTTATGTCGGCCATGATTGTTTGGGCGCAGTTCCCGCGCGCGGCAAAAAGCGCGGGAACGTTCTCAGTGCGCGCGTGCGCGACAATGGCGCCCAACGAAAGTGAATTGCGATTGTGCAACGAACCGCTACTTTATGCAACTGATGTACCGTTAATGGAACATATGTTGTATCTACTCATCTGCGACAAACGTTTCCTGACTTAAGGAATGCAAGATGTTGCCCAAGAAAGTTTCTGCTTGTTGGAAAGATTTAATCAGCTTGTCAATCAGCGTCTTTCAAAAAGACGTTCTTGTCACTGTCACTTGACACTCGGGCTTGACAGATTTACGGTTGTACATTGCATTTTATTTTTAATTACCCACGCCCAATGGATATATAGTTAAATTCCGAAATGTCTTGGCATCTGAGAAACACTTGAAAAAGAATTCATCACGCCCATCTCATTGTTCACCGTTCACAAATATGGTAACACAGAATGTATCGTGTAAGCACATCAGAGATAGGCACTATTCTTGTCCTTACATGCAAGTTAAATAATTTGGTTGTCTCGTCAGTTTGCTAAAATATATATGGGCATTTTATCATGATCATAAGCTGGCCTTGTCCTAGCTTTTTATGCAAAAGACAACTACTAGTTAGTCGTCTTTTGCCAAAAAAGCTTGCTGATAAATTATTGACTATTTTAGAATTGCAATACTAGGTGGTAGGCGGTTACTGCCGCCTATGGATGCTTGAAACAACAGTGGTATCGCACAAGCGCTTCCGAATTGCAGGAATCTATTCACCTCCTTTTTGAAAAACTCCATGCTGTCTAGGGAACTGTACTCTCTAGTCTGTTCTAGTGTCTAGTGTCTGTACTCTCTAGTGAAAACCTTAACGGGCAGCTCATTCCACAGCCTAAGCGTTCGCAGAAGGAAACTCCTTTGGAACCGGGCAGTACGAGATCATTTAGAATATTATAGCGCTGCTTATCCCTTTACAATCGTCGTGGGAAAGTCTGAAGCATTATTTTTACAATATACCTGGGATAATTCCACACAAATTGACCTAGTCCCAAATTAAGCAAAGCTTGTGTTATGGTAACTAGACAACGATATATTTACTTATATAGATAGATATATACTTAAATACATACCGGACATCCAAGACTAAGGTACAAATATTCGTGTTCATCACAAAAATATCTACCCTCAGCGGGATTCGAACCCGCGACCTCAAGTTTCGCAGTCAGGAGCTCTAACCACTAGACCAGACGGTCGACCAGACAAAAAATTGATATTATTGTCATACTTGTGGGAAATAAACCAGAGGTTTTGTGTAAGTACTTATAAGCAACAAGCCCACCTCCAGCAGAAGCCTTCAAGAGGCTTGTACATACTGACATGAGTTGAAATTCCACAAGCAAGTATTATAATGAAGGAGCACGATACCTACAATTGATATAATCGTTCGCATTGTAAGATCAACTGAACCTAGTCCTTGATCTATGTGTAGGCAGGCGGCATTTCGCAACGTATTACCTTACAATACACTCGAACCCTTGACTAAAGTTGCTTAAAGTTCGGCAGATTGTCTCAATATAATTTTATCATTGTACCTGCGACCTAATTTCGCGTTACTCAAATTGCGCCTTCAGTTTCGTTAAAGTTCATCTGCCATTCTTTGTGCATACCAAGTACAACTGAGCGGGTTATTTGTAAACACAATACGTGACTACCTTGAAAAAACTTAAAAAGGAAAAGATTTGTGTTATTCATAATAAAAGAGAGGTATTCGATTATGACAGTATGTGCTAAGTTTTAAGTCACGACTTTAATTTGAAATAGAGAATTTTAGGTTTTACGATTCAAAATTAACGTTAGCAAAACTGGCGCTTGTCGGGTTCCTACCTCAGACTGCGCACCATGTGGGAATTTAAATAAAAAACCGGCGATAATTTTGTGTTATTGCACCAGCCTACCCTTTCCTAATATCTTTCCAAGGAGTATCTAGACATATGGAAAGCAAACGAACCGCAGATTTGATTAAAAATCGACCACGAATGAATTGTGCCGTATTTTCCGATATAACGGGCTGCTACATTATGGGGTATGCGTCAAACAGTCTAATGTACCGGTGTAGTACAGTAACGTTGTTACGGACGACTGAGCCGAGCATACACGTTCTAACTCAATGGTGTTCTTATAACAAGGAGTAATTATTTAAAAAAAATCTTTGTTTAACTAGAACTTAGACACGTTAAGTTAAGAGTAGTCGAAACCGGCGAGCTTGGAAAGACTGATGAATGTGAAAGATAAGAAGGTCTAGTTCTCTCTAGACTTTCAGAATTGGCGATCTTCTTTTACTTACCCCGTTCTTTTACAGGGTAGATAGAGAAAGTTGTCGTGATATTATTTACGTATGTAATTTTTTTTACAGATTAACGGAGTACAGAGTATAAATAAATTTAACCTTCTACTTGAAACCACGAAGGGTCAAATATGAAAGTATTAGAATACTACCTTGAAATATATTTTTTTACGTAATTTGGTTTACATACATACCTAAAAACTTTAAATTATATAAATAAGTAATCTAGTAAATTTGGATTGAAATTAGAATATGGAATAACCAAGAACTTCTGGGTTTCTTCCAAAACCAAAATCTTCCTCACGCCTTCCCAGAAGGGTCCCCAAAGGGGTAGGCAGATGTGACTAATGTGTATTAAGTACAGTTCAGAAAAACTCATTGGCATCTACTCGAACCACTCGGCTACCATGCTTTTTTATTTCCCAAAATTCTTGGTTTGCCATATTCCACCTTTCTCAAAATACGGTTGATAGATAATAGCACGGTCGCTGCACAGCGCATACATATGTATTCGTCATTCGTCTCAATATTCTGATTAAGTTGATTATTGACTGCGGGTTATTAGAGCATTTAACTGTGACATGCTATTAGCGTGCTAGTCCGTTAGCAGGGCGGGTTCAAATGTGAAATCTACCACTGGCTATCCATATAGAACGTAATAAGTACCTACTTGATAGGCAATAAGGTTCCAAATACTATGCACGGTAACTTTGGAAATCATAATTTTATTCTAAAACTAATTATAAATATATTACAGAAATTGTCCCATTATTAAGAAATATCTGTACCCAGCGGTTTAAGCGCCACTTCGCTCCCATGGGTAGTAGCATGGTAATATTGACCTTATAACTTTTTTTAATTAGCGGGCAATTTTTTTGCCAATCGGATTAGTTTTTTCTAAGGTTTGCGCGCTATATTTGCAAGCCAACTCTGCCTGCCTCATTATTATATAATTTTGCTCAAGCCGACTTTTAAACGAAGCTATTATGATAACAAAGAGTTAGACATTAATACATCTCATATCCAAATATTTCCTATATCCTTTAATATTTGAATATTAAGCCTTCCTACAAATAATAATGACACAAACATCCTCTCGCAGCTGAGAATTCTGACCATTAGAGCAGACGGCGGTCCCAACTATATGTTGGGAATGTAAACGCCCCCGCCCGCCCTAGTGAACAACGCGTTGAGTCAGTGGTGTATTATTTTCAAACATATAATTATGACCAACTATACGAACTGCATTGTATTGAAAAGGTTATGCTTATTGAGCCATCGCATTCCAAGTGCCATAGTGGTTACCATTTACAAATATTGCCTATGATAGTGTACCCACGCGACAAACAAACCACATTCAACAACACAGCACAACACAGAAAAAAACACGCGAACACAGTTTGTTTTGAAACCGGCGTTTGGTATCGGCAGTGTTACATATACAATCGATACAAGTGGTGTATCGGCGTTAGGAGCCACTGCAAGGCTACGTGCGACTGAACTGCCAGATGATACCACCGTTGCACCACCACGCATTGTCAAGACACAACCGTGGAAACCTGCGCTTTACGCAACCCATTATCCCCAGAAGATACTAGATCTTTCGATTGTTGCTGCCCATTGCACCCGAATTGAAACATGAACTAAAACAATAGGAATATAACGCTATGGCAGTATGTTGAGTAACTCTATGGATCCTCTATTCGTGAAACGATAAGGTCCCACGAGCTAATTTGTAGGATTTACTATAAAACTTAGTCCAGAGTCAAAAGATTCCTATTACTTGGGTGTGTGTGTGTACTTTTATGACATTATGGAACAATAAGTATCAAGATGTGTCGATGTTTTTAATGTTGGCTTTTGTTTTATATTTTCATCCAATATATCATAGTATCATTTGATCATCATATATCATAGTCTATGATGATCAAATGATGATCATATCTATTGCTTTACAGCTTCCCATCAGAATTTAAAGTTTTGAAACAAAAACACCCTTATACAACAACATTCGTTATTTGGCAACAAAGGAACATATGGGCGGGGATCCAGACATTCTCAGAGCCACTAGCTCCCTGTCTTTTAAACTATAATTGAATTTGTTCCTTGTGTCTATCTATCTCGTTGACAAATATGTACTTTATATAAACCAACGCAGCCAAAGTTAACACTTGTGGTAATTTTTTGTAATTTTTTAACACCACTATGGCTGGAAACAAGCCTTTAACATACGTTATTACCGCCTCCTAATGACACTTGCAACCCAATGGGTAACGTTCGCGCTTTACCGACCCTCCAAAAATCGTTTCACTCCCTTCTTGAAGAACTCCAGAATTCGTTTTTCATTCACACACTATTTTGACAACGGTAGCAATATGACGAGTTGTGGAAAAAAGGGTTAGATAACCCTTGTTTACAAATTCATTTATGATAATAAGAATCACTCACATACAAGCATACGGCCCACTTGATGGGAAACGGTTACCGTAGCCTATTTACGCTCACGATACCGAAGTATCACTTGCGTGCTGCCACTCTGTGTTCGGAGAGTTATAGTGTGCTGGCAGCATAAGGTTTAATCCCTCTGCTTCCAACACAATGTAACAATCCTCCCCCCTCCCCAAGGAGCTCATTACTGGAAACCTTATTCACCGCGTAGGAACAAAACACAATAAATTGTGTTATTTGGCTACGGACTTCTATAAGGTGGAGGTCCTGCCCAGTTGGGCAGCTCTAAATTCGAACGGGAAACCCGTTATGCCCTACCTCTCTTTACATACTACATTAAAATGTTACAATTAAACAGACGCAATTTCTCAGTATTTGTGTCAGTTCCCATAGCGTAGAGTCGGCAACAGACATGTCCATTGCGATCCGTTTTCTAACAAAACACCTATTCATTCTAATGAGCTATTTCAATGTAACAAAAACTGTGCATATTCTCACAAGCTGAATTAATTAATCTATTTCTGTCAGTTACGGTGTTAAGTTTTTGCATTCATTGGTTCTGTTCATATTCCACGTTATCATACTTTGAATATAATTATTAGCTTGACTTTTATGCATATGCTATATTTTGTTGAATTCTATTTGTATCATCAAACCAAGTCCCTCACGGTGTAAGCAGAGAGAGTAGTAAGTTAACACAGTTTTTTTCTGAACTTATGTGCTATATCAATAAGAAGGAAAACCTTAACAGGAAACCTGCATACGTTTAAGAACAAATTCAAAGATGGTATGATATGTATGTATTGTCGTGTTTGAAACTTCACTTTGGCACCTAAATATATCTCAGACAAAGATATGGAGTTGCTTTACACCTTTGGGGAGCTTTTGAAAATATTGGTATAAACATAAAAGTAGGATTTGCTCACACTCATCTCTTCAGTGCACTAGAGCGATATTAAAAAAAAAATGTTTAATTTAATATACCTTTATAGCTGACTAGCGGTCCGTCCAGGCTTCGCATGGGTGGACATATATTTTTATTATAAAAGAAAATTTAGCTTATGTCACTCAAGGTGAATGTAGCTTTCCAATGGTGAAAGAATTTTTCAAATCGGCCTAGTACTTTTTGATCCAAGTCGTTACATACAAATCTTTCCTCTTTATAATATTAGTAATGGTAATGGGAACAGTTCTTAATTAATGCAGATACGCAGACGATGTGCGTACGTACAGATGAACAGATGAAGCGGTATTGTGCAACAGCCAGGGCAACTCACCACTGTGGATAGCACCAAACATCACGATACGAGTCTTGTGAACCAAATGTTGTAATATATCATTTCAATTCTAGCGTAATTATTTGTAGTAACAGATTGGTCAAAATCAAAATATTTTATTGAACGTAAGGGGCACAAGGAACACTTATTTTCATTCTTAGGTTCAATTGATATCATAAATAAAACTAATTTCTTTATTAGAAAGGTTTATGTTGTTGGGAATATTCATCAAAGATTTTTATGGTGAGAAAACTTGCAAAAAATACGTTTGAGGAGATTCAAAGCTTAGAAAAAATAACATATGTGTCCTATTATCTGAGGAAATATGACAAATTTTATCATTACTATGAGTCGGTAAACAGTATCATTATTATTATCAGTCATCAGTCATATAGATATATGACTGATAATAATAATAACAAATACAATGATTTTAAGATCATCGCATTTATTATTACTTGTATTAGATTGATCGAGGGGATAGCTCGAATCTATTGGATATAATGTTTGAGAATCAGGTCAGTGAGCGTAAGACCACTTTAACTGACTGAATTAAGTCTACAAGAGGTGCGTTAAATGTGTAACTTGAATGTGTCTTCATCAGACATGCTTGCAACCTAAATGTGGTCTTGGGTAATTCTGGAAGGGACACACTATACTTTACCTTACTGCAAGTGGTCAGAATTTAGCGGAATAGTACAAAGGAGTTTAAATACGTGTACATTCAGATTAGTGTATTATTTTACTGAACTTCCCACAGTGGTTCATGAAGGGATAGGCAGACGTGTGATAGTTTACGATGACTTTAGCAGTCGGTCCTCGACACTTAGGCGCGCATAAACAATATACATAAATATTTATACATTTTTGGATATTTAATTATGCAGATTTCCTCACGTAGTTGTGATCAATCACTTTCCTGTACCTGCTATGTAGTTAATCATAAGAAATCTATATTTTACTAGCTTATGCCCGCGACATACATATTTTTGCCTTTATAATATTAGAGTTTTGAATCTTTCGGGATTCAAATGTAGCCTAGGTCTTAATCCTGGGTATAAGCCATCACCATAAAAAAATATCAGTGAACCGGCTTTTTTTCAGTCGTAAAAATGTTTTTTTTTCAATAAAAATATAAAAATATATAAAATTTATATAAAAATAATCGGTTATGTAGTTTTTACGTGAAAGCGTAACAAACAAACTTACATTCACATTTATAATATTAAGTAAGGATTCATAACAAATCAGATTTTTTATATAACAACGGTAAGCGGATACCTACTATTACTAATACTATAATACCTTTAATTAAAGAAAATTGAGTTAGCAGTACAAAAGCACTTTTTCTATTAGGTACAAATATGCTTTTGGAATTCTTACTCATTACAGAAACAATACAATAGTGTAACGAAGTTAAGCGGATACTGTTACTACCTTTAACGGAAAAAATTGCGTAAGATGTATAAAAATAGTAACCTCTTTTTCTAATAGAAAAAAACTTGCTAGTACTAGTACTTTTTGAATTCTCACTCACCACTGAACGACAATACAGCAGTGCCACTTTGCTTTGATCCTCCTTAAGATACTGCCCCAGTATTTTATGTTATAGTCTCTAGTACGGATATACAGTTTCATAATTTAACGTGTTCGTACATGTTGACTTTAAATAACAACGCGTTGAATGTTGTAATAAAAATGAAGACGATCTTAAGTAAAAACAATTTCTAAAGATTGCCAAGACCTAACATTTCAAGATTATAAGATTAAAACTGACCTCAAAAAGCTAAACTTCTGAGCTCTATGCATAATTTTAAAGATTCTGCCCCAAGCGGGGCAGAATACGGGGATAAATCTTTTCACACCGAACAAAAGACATCAACGCGCTCGCAGGCTTACTTAATATTTAGCTCCTAATGTACACCGGCCTTTATCTCGTTATCGATCTATGAGATAATTCTCAGTTCACGATGATGAAACGAGCTATAGCAGTGTTAATTGTGCGATGTTCTAATTATGCTCGTAATGCTCGTAATACGCTTCACAAGTTGATTTGAGGTGACATTGACGTGTGGGCGTTGGAAGGCATCAAAATTGCTACCGTTATGGAAGAGTCGTTCGAGTAGCAACTTGCAACGCAAAGATCGCAAGTTTGAATCCCGCCAGTAACGATGTTTTTTTTTTCGGAACTTCAGTAAAGTGAATGACGTCGAGAAGTATGCTGCATTCGTTTGAGAAGGAATTCAAAGACATGTGCATAGTCGTGCTTGAAAACGGCGGTGGACTCGCCATCTGTCACGTTGGCACATAAAATGTATCTACGGCGAAAACTGTGTGGGTACTACTAATCAGTGTCTACCCCCTCGGGGATCTTAGTGGGAAGTCGTGAATATATGGAATATTATAAATTATATGACGAGCAGATATCGATGAGTTTCGTGATAGTTCCGTCAAAGTCTTCTTTGATTGTTTAATACTGTCGTCACGCCTATTGAAATTGAAATAGCTACACAACTACATACATACATACATACATACATACATACATATCATCACACCAAGTCCCTAACGGGGTAGGCAGAGAGTATAGAGCGCCAGTTCTCTCTACACAACTACACACCGGAATAAATGATTAAATCTCTAAAGATTTATATATTATATGTTTTCTTCGGCAGCTTGACCACGAATGAGTAATTCAATATAACTTTGGGCGCCATAGATATCGTCCCTCTGTGAGTTTCACAAGTGAAGGTAGACAGAAAGGAAGCCTGTGCATGTCTTAGATAAAATGGAAAGTTACATCTTTGAATTTCATCTTGCTGAATCGTGTCGACTGACTTGCTGTACTGACTGTATTTGTATTTCAATGTAAACGAGACAAATGTGTCTCGTTTACATTGAAATACAAATACAGTAAAAAGATGATGTTCAAACACTTTTTCTGACATCCTTTATATCCCTCATTCCAAATATGTATTGAGTTACAATATTTATGGATTTCTATTAATTTATGCATAGTCGTGCTTGAGTAATGGCGATGGACTCGCCATCTGTCAAGTTGGCACCTAATATACCTCTGGCGGAAAGTGGGTGTTTGGGTATTGCCTATACACCTCTGCCTACCCCTTCGGGGACCCTTGTGGGAAGGCGTGAGGATATATTATTATTATATTATTATTAATAATAATTTAGCTTATAATGGTTTTTATAAAACATAATGTGTTTGTATTTTTCAATTAAGCAAAATTCTAAAATTGATTAATGTATGTTTGTAAAAATACTATAAGTTATTGAAGTGTCGAGTCAGGTCACGTATTTAATTACTTATGCTCTGAAAAATCTAGCAAATCAGGTATCTATTTAGTTAGGACTAGCGGTCCGTCCCGGCTTCGTACGTGTGGGTGGACATTAGTTTTTTTTTATAAAAGAAAATATAGCCTATGTCACTCAGGGTGAATGTAGCTTTCCAATTGTGAATCGGTTCAGTAGTTTCGGAGCATGTTTAATACAAACAAACAATCAAATATTTCCTCTATATAATCATATTATAAAATAATAACTAGTATAGAAGTATAGATGACCGTCAAAACTAACCAAACGATACAGATGCAATTATTAGCAACCAATTATTTAAATAATGTTTACTAGTTTGGTGACGGCAAATTATAAAAAAAATATTTCATTCCAATGATATGTTAAAGGTTTAACTAAACCAATACCGTATTAATTATATTCGTACATATCGAACTACAGCCACACCTTACAGCAATTACGCTATCCGTTACACAAGCGTAGAATTGAATACCAATTTGTACCTACAAATTGGTATTCTCCAAGCATGAGTTATAGATAGTGCCCTCCACGAAGACGCGCCCCACTATTCTTCCCTATAGGTTATAGTGTAAGTGGGTAGATCCACTAACGTTTGAGTATTATCGGTACATACTGAATACCTATGAGTGCACACACATACTACAATTAAAAGACTCGGCCGCGATCCCCTCGACCAGAAATTGGTGGGGCGCGTCTTCGTGGATGGCACTATCTGTACATCCATTGCGTAGGTTTACAATTTCATATTTTCATATCACGCTGCGTCCCTCTTCTCTCGTGGCGCAGAAAAAGGCCTCTGCTCCCTAGGCGTGTAGAATTCGTTTGCTTCAACCATATTCGTCAGTCACTTCACACTAGCTTGTAGGTAGGTACTAGGTACTATGTTATGTCTAGTATTTAAAAATTATCAAATCAATTATTTAATGGTGTTAAATGTTAGCTAGATAACAATTTCGAAACACGTGCAACCATAATTAATTGCAAAGAATCTTGAACCATTTGTAAGCAGTTTTATATTAACGTCAGTTAACACACATGTATCAGATATATGCGACAATGTCAGAAGTCAAATATTCATTACCGTGATCTAGAAACGAACTGTTGCGAGATTATGTAAGAAATTGGGCACAGTGATCATTTGTTTGCTCATTGGCTCATCATGTTGGACGTTCTAAATAATTGCGCACCGTTGTTACACTACATGTTCGTTATTACGACACTGGCTTAGGCCACGGCTTCGCTTGCATTTATGTAGATTTTCGGGATATTATTTTCCCTTTCCTTATGTACCTTTTTCATTTTCTTTATTTCAGGCATCATGATGCAATTTATTAAAGTCTTCATATGCTATGCAGGCGACTACACTAACATTAATATTGCTATTATTCTTTAGATACAATATATTATTGATGACAGTCTGGTCTAGTGGTATAGAGCTCCTGACTGCGAAACTTGAGGTCGCGGGTTCGAATCCCACTGAGGGCAGATATTTGTGTGATGAACACGAGTATTTGTACCTTAGTCTTGGATGTGCTATGTATTTATGTAAATAAGTATAAGTAAATATATCGTTGTCTAGTTACCATAACACAAGCTTTGCTTAACTTGGGACTAGGTCAATTTGTGTGGTATATTTGTAGGTATTTAATACATTGAATCTAAATGAAAGGTTGATAGCTTTTCTGTATCCGTGTCGACGTGAAATTTAACAATGTTTAGTATCAATAAATAAACCAATACCTAAAACCTTAAAAAAGTATACAATTTCTTCATATATCACTCTGTTCATTTGTGAAAACCGCTTGAAAATCTTTTTAGTTTTCAGTCTATCGCGAACAGACAGACGCAGCGGGGAACTTGTTTTATAATATGTAGGTGTACCTACATTAATTTCTTCTCATGATTGCATTATGCACTCATTTCATATACTTTATGAGACTATTATAAGTGAAACAATGTAATCAAAATCGTATTAGATATTAAAATTTATAATTCCAACAAATTATTTTAATTTTTGCCTAATTATTTTGCAGTATGCGGAAGATAGTCATCATACTTTGCTGAGGTATACGTAATAAGCATTTAGTTGAAGGATGTTTGTGTCCTTAATCCTTACTAATATTATAAATGTGAATGTAAGTTTGTTTGTTACGCTTTCACGTACAAACTACTTAGCCGATCATCATGAAACTTTGTACACATATTCTTGGAGGTATTAGAAGTAACATAGGATACTTTTTATTGAAAAAAAACAATTTTACGAAAGGTAAAAAAGCCGTCCTCGCCGACGAAGTCGCGGGTACAGCTAGTCCTCTAAATATTCGTTGAAATTACTTAAGCTTTCCAATTAATGAGGTAGAAATCGTGAGCAGAATACAGACCTTGTAATGGGGTCCATTGCACCAGTCTTTCTAACATTGATTCACGGACACCTAGATGGCAAATTATGTCTACCACACTGACTAGAGGGTAGGCTATTTCCAACATATGGTCGCATTCAGAAGCTTACAGCCAGAATCTAAGGAGAAAACTACCTATATATGTATGCAGTTATATATTCTGCTTCGGCTTCAAGACTGGCTGGAGGCCTAGGTCTCGCCATTGACCGGTTAAGTAGCAAAAGTTCCCGGAACTCACGCTACGAGAGACAATTAAAAAAAAAAAGAGGCTTCAAGAAAACTATTTTAAAATATTGGTCGATCGACCTCGATTGATCAATATTATAGATCGTTTTCTTTTCACTTTTCACTATGGTTGTCGCTATTGAGTTTCTTCACAAACTTATGCTGGTTTCCTCGCGATATTTGAATTTACCGTAAAGCTGGCGATGTGATATATCAACTGTACGTAGGTTTAAAAAATACTCATTGGCACAGACCGCGATTAAGATGACACAAACCTCTTAATTAAACATTATAGCATTTTCAACCTTTGAAGCTCCGAAACAAATATGTAAATGTTAAAAAATGTGTAAACAAAAATATCGGGTTATTCTACAGAGCGGTGGCGTTCTCTGTTAACCGTAAAGGACTTGAAAATGTAGGCAAAACATTAAAGGAACGATGTAGTTAAATAGAAACCTTGATTTGGAAACCATAAATTTTTTGAACCCGAATAAGTTACTTAAGACATCGAGTATAAATTAAAAACAATCAATAATTAAGTAAACCCCCAAACATACCCACAGTCAAGGACATCGGAATGAATTATTTCAACACCAATTAATATGCTTATGTATTTTATACTAACATTTTAGACGTCCAAACATTTATAACTGAATTGAATCATCTTGATAGTTTTATGCAAATGGTCAATTAAACATCAAACAGGTTAATTACTTATTTCATATAAAAGTATATCAAAATTTTAATAGCTTATCTTAGTTAGCTTGTAACATAACTACAATAAAAATCGGCTTTTTATGGCGTTTACGTGGATAGTCCCTGCCTTGATAAGCTCAGTCTGTTGTGATAATTAGTCGTGGGATTGAGCCCTTGATGCAAGGGGATATATCGACGGGGCGGCATTTGTGTAATATATAAATATATGTCTCTTGATATAATATTTTCATGAAACATTTTAGTTTCAAACTACCTAAATTAGATCGATCGAACTCTCAAGAAAGTCAAGACTACTCGAAATCGGCGAGCATGTACGAAGAGAGTATTATCATCAGGTTAAGTCAGCACGGGGCTTGTAGCAAATTCTGTCGACGGGTTTCCGGATTAAGTTTAAATAACTTTAAGCTTTAACTTAAATTATATTATATTATATATATTATAACTATAAGCTTAAACAAACTAAATCAGTTTATGGTATCTATTAAATAAAACAAAAGTATATTTTTTTATTTCTCCTCATACAAGCTCAGTTTACATGATAATAAAAATAATAATATATCCTCATGCCTTTCCACAAGGGTCCAAGAAGGGATAGGCAGAGCACACACCCACTTTCCACCAAAGATATATTCTTTCTGTATTCTGAGGATATATTATAGGCGCGACGTGACTGATGGCTAGTCCATCGCCGTTACTCAAGCACGACTATACATACGCCTTTGAATTGCTTCTCAGACATATGCAGGTTTCTTCTCCATTTCTACCTTCACCATAAAGCTCGTGGTGCTTACATGATAATATAATATTCTTATGATAAATATTCGAATACCAATGGTAAATAATATTATTATCGATCAATGGCGTCGGGAAGTCACGAGGACGAACTTCAGAGATTCTAACGAAGAAATAAAAGTTGGGTCTACATTGTTAACACGATATATGCATGTGGGAGGTAGGTATTTTTATTTATTTAATAAAAATATAATAAAAATAAATCGTCACGTCTTCCCACAAGGGATAGGCAGAGGTGTATAAGTAGTATCCACACACCCACTTTCCGCCAGAGATATATTATAGTATAGGTGTCAACGTGACAGATGGCGAGACCATCGCCGTTACTCAAGCACGACTATACATATTTGAATTTCTTCTGAATTGTATGTAGATTTCCTCTCGATATTTTCCTTCACCGTAAAGCTTGCGGTGTGATAAATCATTGCAATTAAGTTAAAAAAAAACATTGGTGCACTTGAGTTACGAATTGCATGTTAGTATAATAAATAAATAAGGGCTTTCCCACAAGAGAAGCAAGTATAGTATCTATATTTATATCGAGAGAATCGATTTATACCGATAGAATCGATTTATACCGATAGAATCGATTTATATCGATGTCTAGTCGACATAATAAAATAATGGCTTATTTTGCCAAAGAAAGTGTCAGGTATTATTAATATTATTGTTCAGTACGTGTTGCAACTGATTTCAACCGTGCCTTTATCCTAAAGATATTTCGACTAAGACACCCTCTAAGCGTTTCAACCTTTAATCTGACATTTTGTACCGACACACGAATTATTCGGCTAAGCTTGAACTTTACTTGCACACGAAAATCGTAGGGCGTCCGCATACCACAGGGGCCAATACTTAATACGCACCTGCTAAACAATGGATTTCGGTAACTTCTTAAACCGCACTTAAGATGATTTATATCGCTCAGTACATCGATGCTAGATTGGGCTTCATTTATTTTTCAAACTTAAAACTATTACCTAGCTATTAACAAAGGCTTACCCAATACGATGCAAAACTGGTTAAACCCACTGCTACTTTGTATCTGTATATATTTATATATATATTTATATCCAAACTGATCTCTAGAGTCAGTACCTGTAAGTATGAGCTACTTATAAACATAGTTCTTTAATTTAGGCAAATACAATTTAAATCGCCTATTTTTCTATGTATGTCACCTAGGTGGCTAACGAGCATACGGTCTGAGGGCGCAAGCAATACCGGAATATAGATAGTGCCATCCACGAAGACGAGCCCCACCAATTCCTAGTCGAGGGGGTCGCGGGATGCGGGGAGTATGACCCGAGTCTATTAATTGTAATGTGCGGGTGCACTCATAGGTAAATCCGTGTGTACCGACAATACTCAAACATTAGTGGAAGGTTGCACACTTACAGTATAAACTAGTACGTTACGTTATAAAATAGAAGGGCGCGTCTTCGTACGTGACACTATCAATACATACTTACGCGTTAACGTTCCTATATTGAGCAGGCTGCTGTGCTTGCAGCATAACTCATAAGCCTCTATAAAGATTTCGACAGAACCATATTTTGCCACGCCCTTTTCTGTTCGTGTTGTTCATCCTTTTACTTATAGTGGCCGATTTAGTAATTATAATCGTTGTACTGAGTTCATACCAGCATGATCAATGGCGATTATCTAATCCAGTAGGTATGGCAGCGAGTCACGATCGGTAATCGTTCTGTTTGTGTACACGCGAGGCATAATGTTGAGGGGACAAAGAGCAGTGATTTACGTGGTGAATGAGAGTAAAGTGATGGCTCATGAGGTCAACTTGTTCCACAAGGCATCCGGTTAGGGTGAGGCTTATGGTTGAGTTAACACGATTATTATAGATATATGCTTACCTTCATAGAGTTTATGCGAATATGCGTAGCAATAACGCCATTTGCAAAATTAAAAAAGATACACCTTGATTGTTATGTTGGTATTAATCAAACAAGTTTGTTAGTTGTCACAAGATGTTTTCCGCGGAAAGTAAATATTAGAAATATGTGTCAAATAAGTTTTAACGAATCCTTTGATAAATTGAGTAATGTTGATGCATATAGTTACACCAACCAACCACTAAGACCGAAGGAGTTGTCTTGCTTGCCCCTTGCTACATTTAAGGCACTAGCAATTCAGTCGGATTTAAAATTAATACGTAAAATAAATTCACACCTTTATTCTGTGCGTGCTGTGCTGTAGAATCGAACCTCGTACGAACATCGTAACAAACAGCACTTAATTATTTACAATCGATGTACATCTTAAATCCGCTGTTAATTAAAACGTGTTCATACTACATCCATACATAAGCTGAAGACATCTCCAAGGCCCTGTCGAGCTATCAGTGCTGCTAATAAGGCAATTAGCCTTCAGATGCCAGCCTCACTATCAGAAGTCAACGTTACGATGCGCCAATAGATTGGGCGTGGGATTGTGTTATTACATACTTATATAATTTGTTCAATTATTCTTCAAAGGTCGAAGAATGGCTGAATAACAACAAATAAAATACTGATACTACGCACGTATCCACGTATTCTGGAATTTTACTTCCATCTTTGACATATTTCAACCACTGGACTCACACACCGAGAACCCGATTTGGGAAAATATTATGCATTAAATAGATCGATTATTGAGGCATGTTTTTTTTACCACAAAGGTGTCAAATATGCGGGCCGCCCTGATGGTTAGTGGTAACCGCCGCCTATCGACGCTTGCAACACCAGGGGTATAAGTCGCGCGCTGCCGACCCTCACCCTTCTCTTTCTCACCCTTTTTTAGAAGGGTGTGAAAACATTCCTGAAAGGTCAAAACACTTAGTTCTTAAAAGAACTAAATGTTTTACTCTCCAGAGAAAACCTGAACGGGGAGTTAATTCCACAGCCGGAGCGCGGAAGCAAACTCGTTTGAAACCGGTACGTACAAGACCTTTTTGGCTCTAGAGTATGAGGATTAATTGCCTGTCGATGGTGGTGGAGGTGCGGTGGTCGAATTTAACGCGGACGAGACCCCTGGGTCTTTATTAATTATGACTCGTAGTCTTGTCTCCCTCAGCTTGCGCCTGTCGGTAAATGAATGCAATCATTGATTGACTACAATTATATATACAGTAATAGTTAGTACCTATTATGTGCCCATATTCGTGCATACCTTTAGATGAATGCGACCTCTGGGTCAGGCGCACTTTATGGCATCCTCGCTAGCAATCAATTCTCATTTCTACTAACAAGGTTTTAAAGTTTAATCTCTGTTGTTTAGAGTTGTTTTTGATTTGGCACAATAATACATTATGTCGGTTAACAAAGACTGTTCTACAATGTGCACGAACCGAACACGCGCTGTCTCGCGAAAACTGGCGCTCTATTCTCTCTACCTACCCCGTTAGAGACTCGTCGTGATGATATGTATGTGTATGAATACATAGAACACATGACTATGCTACAATAAATTGTGTTCATCAATCTTGTACTATTTTGAAATACACACGCACACACACGCATATAAACACGCTGAGTCCCTCACGGGGCAGGCAGAGAGAGTAAAGCGCCAGTTCTCCCAAGACTAGCAAATCTCTTTCGCTTCATCCCCATTCATTAGTCTCTTTATACATACATACTCGCGGGCTTAGAGTACGACAGCGATATAGACATAATTATATTAGAAATATGCATAAATACATTACTTACTTTCACCGGGAGTTGAACCTGCGACCCCCAGCTTCGCGGCCAGCTGACCGTCAAATGTAGTGTTTTTATGTTAGGCTGCATTGTCAAATGTTATGTAAGTTTAACCGGACCGAGACGCCTACTCGCCCCGAATAATGGTAACGCATCTTTGTTTTTATGCTACTTTCTATTTCTAGTAAACAAATGTGTCACGAAAGTGAAGAGTTGAACGTAATCTTTCACCTAAAAGTCGAGCTTAAAGATTATTATCAAAAAGAATAATAAGTTAATAATAATAATATAAAATATAATATAATAAATATATCCTCACGCCTTCCCACAAGAGTCCCCGTAGGGGTAGGCAGTGGTGTATAGGTAATAAGTGCCAGAGGTATATTAGATGCCAATGTGACAGATGGCGAGTCCATCGCCGTAACTCCAGCACGACTACACATACGCTTTTTGAATTTCTTCTCAGACGTATGCAGGTTTCCTCTCGATGTTTTCCTTCACCGTTCAGTTCGTGGTGTGACTAACTTAAGCTGTACTTATGTTCAGGAGAACTCATTGGTAAAGTCGGGATTCCAACTTGCGACCTTTGTGTCGCAGGCAACTGCTCGAACCACTCGGCCATAATAATAAGTTAAGGAAACAAGACATGCCTACGATATGACAGTTTACATTGACTTAATGTTGTGGTTAACTACTGATTTATACATCTTCTTGCATGGAATCAAATAGGCCTATTTTTGCCCGGAATATGAGGTTTAAGTGTCCATGTGGTAGATGGCGTGTTCGTCGCCGTTTCTGTCAATCAAATCAATCAATCAATCCTGACTATACATAATATACTAGAGACTTGTCCTGGGCTTTGTTCGATATACGGGTGCGATAACTGATGCACTGAGAGAGATTCAGCATTTTTTCTGAATCAACTGAAACTTGAAAAATTTCTGAAACAGTATAAAGTAAAACATTTTTGTGTGTTGTACATATACCTTCTTTGACTTGAAAAATTATCTATCTACTATCTAACAAAATCAGTAGTTTTTTTAGTTTAACACGCATAAATAGGGATATTCACTTAACATCGATATATGGAGTTTATTCGATGTTTTCCGTACGATATATCGGATAATTCGATGTTTTGACAAATATTTATTGTATTCTATATATCGATATTTATTTATAGAAACATCGAATATTTGCTTTTTTATTTTTTTGTCAAATCTATTAAAGAACTAAAAATTTTTAACTTTGCTATACAATGCAATAAGAACACCATGATAGCTCGTTTGTAAACGAGACAGTGACACCTATCGAGATTAAACAAATATTTTGGTATAAGAGTTCAATGTGCATAATACTAATTACGACATTCATAAACAAATTTGCTATTGCTGCTTCTCATCTGCAGACAAAAACAATAAAAAATAGATAAGTTTGTTACACCTGCCAAACCTTTCAATTGTACGGTATCCGTGACTAAAGATGCTCAGACTTTAGTCACGAATACTTTTAATTTACATAATATCCATTACACAAAGCTGACCATTGCATGAATTTACATAATATGTACAGTAATAATCAAGATAAGAAAGAATACATAAATCTGAATTACGACTAACCATATAGTTTAGTACATACATATAATAATAATAAGTACATACCTACATCGCGTGTAGTTTCTCAAAAGACGAGTAAGTACAGAAAGAGAGCACCTGGCCTCTAGAATTGCGCTTCATCCACATTCATCAGTCTCTTTACATGTGACAATTTCGAGTACTTTTGATGTTTCCATCTTTAATCGCTCGACCGATTCCATTTAAGAAAATGGTCTTCCTATGTCAGACAATACATACATACATACATACATACATATCATCACGCCAAGTCCCTAGCGGGGTAGGCAGAGAGTATAGAGCGCCAGTTCTCTCTAGACTTACATACCTCTTTCGCTTCATCCACATTCAACAGTCTTTTCATACATGCTCAACAACATCGCAGACAATATCGCATTGTATATCTGTTTTGTCAACCTTTCGTCACTCATCCTTTCTACTTTAGTCATACTTTGTAGTGTTTGTAGTTTAAGAAGGTAAATTATATAATAAATAATATATCCTCACGCCTTCCCACAAGGGTCCCCGAAGGGGTAGGCAGAGGTGTATAGGTAATACCCACACACCCACTTTCCGCCAGAGATATGTCAAGTAATATTCGGAAGATTCTGTTCATGATGGATGTTCATGTTCACGATGGACTCGCCATCTGTCACGTTGGCGCCTAATATACCTCTGGCGGTAAGTGGGTGTGTGGGTATTACCTATACATCTCTGCCTACCCCTTCGGGGACCCTTGTGGAAAGGCGTGAGGATATATTACTGTTCATGATAATACCTAAATGAAAATGAAGATATAATGTGATAGTGACGATGAAAGTAACATCAGTACGACAAGTGATAGACCGTAGTACACAACTGAGGCCGTAGATTGACCGATAAAGATAAGAATATTAGGTCCAGACACGCGCTTGGGGTTGCGTGGCCCGAGATAGCGTTTGTTAAACATCGCTCATCCTTGAGATAAGAACATTTTGTGTGATAAATAGGTGGTATTAATTTAATTTACAAACTTTTTTACAAACTGTATGCGCACAAATAATACGTACGCTTTGAATTTCTTCTATTTAAACGCCTTCTAATTTGTTTCCTTCGCCGTAAAGCTCTTGGTGTGAATCAGTAATCACTTAACAATAACTGCCTTAAAGCTGAATATATCTGTAGGCGCTCAAACAATAAATCAGGAACTAGAATCCAGTGATTAATTCCACAGACATTTGGGTAGGCGCTGCATTAAGCGCACCTGACAATACGATTCGCCCACTTACTCGTATATGCACATGAGTCAGTATCATCCCAGATGTGTGCATCACCTTGGCACACTCGCTTACGATCAATACTAATTAGTATTTTTGTATAATTAGTAATTTTGACGTTGTTGTAATAATAAAAAACTCGATGAGGAACAGTCCTTCCTTACAATCCCCTTCATATCCTCTAATTTAATAACAAAAATATGTAATTAAATCCTCTTTCTGTATTTGTACTGTACGTACTGACTATATTTATACTAGCTGTGCCCGCGACTTCGTCCGCGTGAATAGTGACTTTGGGCATTTTTGGGACATATCATTTGGTTTATATTGGATATGTTAAAGTGAAGCTTATCACAATATATTAGTGAAAACCACATCTAAATCGGATTAGCTCTTTCTGGGATTAGCTTGCACAAACGCACAGACAAACAGATAACCAGACAACAATTTTATTATAATTTTTGTTGTTTTGGGATCTATTTGCGTTGATAAAGGTGCCAATAATTTATTTTTATCTTCTAATTATATTCCATGTACAGGCAGCGATCAGTAACATTTTTATTAAATGTATTTGATTGATAATATACAATAATAACCATACACACACCGATTTGTCATTTAACGATGATCTGAATTATTAAATATGTTGCGTTGCGCCGAACATAGCAAACCAACCATGTTCAACAAATCGAAAACTTTTATTTCACGCAAGTTAAGTTAAGCAAGATATCATACATAATCGTCGCTGATGAATTATCGATTTTTTGTTTATTATTGGAATGGAATATTAATTTATGAAAAGCATATACTTGTATCGTATTTATTGTAATTAATAAAAAACATCGATACATTTTGGTAAAATCGACATTCGATACCGATACTTTTACTCATTGAGTACTTTCTGACTGGTATCGTATCGAATAAATTGTAGAAATTACCTATTTAAACTTGACCCTATCGTTCATTCGTTCACAGACTTTCAGTTCTTATCCTCTTTCATTCATTTTGTTAAGATTAACAACAACGAAATGTGATGCAAGACATGTTGCAAAACCCTAATGGATCAAATAATTTTTATTCTATACTTTTTTGTAAAATAACCCAAAATATATATATTTACATACATACATACATATCATCACGCCAAGTCCCTAACGGGGTAGGCAGAGAGTATAGAGCGCCAGTTCTCTCTAGACTTACATACCTCTTTCGCTTCGTCCACATTCACCAGTCTCTTCATACATGCTCGTCGGTTTCGAGTACTCTTAACGTTCCGTCCTTCAGAGTCCGATCTATTTGATCCAGGTAGTTGGAACGTGGCCTTCCTCTGCCTCTTCTTGCACACACTTTTGCTTTGTATATCTGTTTCGTCAATCTTTCTTCACTCATCCTTTCTATGTGTCCAAACCAACGTAACATGCCTTTCTTCATCTTTACAATCACGCCCTCATTCATATATATATTTTTTATTTATTAAGTATTCCTACAAAGGAAGGCTGCGTTCTAAAACATGAACAGATTTGAACGAAATTTGATAAGCCGATAGACTTATTAATATGTTCAATTATTACAGTTGATGATTTTTATTTTTGTTTAAGTGACGTTTCTACTGAAGCTAAACTGACTTTACTTACTAACTGACATTGACGTCCTGACGTATATCAAGTACTTTCCTTAGAAATGTACTATTATATTTCGAAGTATCGATATTTTTATGAGTACGATAGTTTTTTTTCGATACTACTCATGAGTACAGTATCGATATTATACGAATAGATATCGATTCGATTCGATGCTGTGTCCCTAATCCCTATCCCGAACATAACTCCTGTACTGACTAACATTGACGTCCTGACGTATATCAAATCAAGTACTTTCCTAAGGAAGGGAAACTACTATACCGACCGACCGAGTACTTTTTCTAAGCAAGTACTCCCTCGATACTTCGACGAAGAATCGATACCATATATATATAAGTACGATACTCAATCGAATTATCGATACTTTCTGTTCAATTCCGTGTCCCTACCCCAATATATTTAGTGAGATTGTTTAATTTAATTTGAGCCTCCTCCATTGAAAATGGGGTCGACTTTCCAAAAATGCATACGTTTTTGAATTTCTTAATATGATTTACGGTCAAATTGGTTGCCCAAGTCTTTATCCAGCACAGAAAACGAAACCATAGCGCGATTCACGAATCTGTTAGCGACATCTTGTGTCGGCAACGGTAGTTATATTGCTAAGCATATATAATACAGATTTTTGGCGATATGAATATTATATCTTTGTTTAATACTAGATATCAATATTAATGAAGTTCTTATTTATTACTTTTCTTGAACATTTTGGGAGACATTTTACTACCTACCGTTACTAAAAAACTGAACGAAATATTTTTACCGGTTATTTACTTTTTATCGATTATTAAATATCTACGTAATTCGCGTCGGTTCTAAGCAAAAAATTACACGCTCAAATTCACTTCCAAAAACAAATATTATAATATAATAATATATCCTCACGCCTTCCCACAAGGGTCCCCGAAGGGGTAGGCAGATGTGTTATTGCATAAATAATGTAAAATTTAACATAAAATGTTAAATTAAAAATCAAAAGTATAATGTAATAAGCAGTATACTTACAGAATAACAAAAATACCTCAATATACGGAACATACTTTACGCGTTCCCACAAAGGGGCAGACAGAGGTGAAATCTAGTATATTTATAGTAGTCAATGGGTGAAATAACGCGTCTTCGTGCTCGAGTTATATTGATGCGCCGTTAGATGGCGAGTGCGTCGCAGTCACTCAAACACTTCTTTATAATATAGAGTTATATATATGTGCAGAATAACTCATGGAGTTCAACCGGCCAGAAAAGATTCTAACAAAGTGACGCTTCATTTACCTAAAGATACATCTGATATATTGTTGTATAAATAATAGTACGACACATTCAATGTGATTTTTTTACTTTTCATGCATATTATAATTCGTTGTTCCATATGAAGCATGAGACACGAAACACATTGTAGCTAGTTACATCAATTAACTTATCATTTCACAGTCTTAGCAAATTGCAAAACGCTGAGGAATTTTGTGTTGAAACACAAGCTTATAAATGAATGTCAGTGTTTGCAGTATTTTAATGATCATGGCATGTCCACTCAGCGCACACAGCGCAATACAAAAATAACAATCGATGATAAATTCACCGTGAAGGGAATCCACCTACTGACGTTTCCAACTAAACGCAGCTTACATTAGTATCTTGTCTTTCTTAACGTATTGCATTCGTCATTCACTGACGCTTAGGATATTACTTTTATTGTGAAATTACTTGTTTTTCAGCAGTGTCGTCTGTGTGTAGTCATTTTAATACTACAAAGGTAGCGAGCACACGCCTGATGGTAAGCGGCGTCCGTAACATTGATTTAATAATACTGAAGTATTTCGTGCATTAACAATCTTTTGGAAAACATGAAGGAGGAATGGTTTCCATTCTAGTAGAGTTCGTGGGACCTTTATCGCAGTGGAAACAAAACACAAATTTTAGGCAGTTTCTTATTCCCCCGATCATCTGTAAGGTGGAGCCACTGGTCTATTCATAAACAGCAATTTTGTCCGTCAGCAGTCCTGCCTCTCTATAGCCTCTTTATTAGTCATGATGTAGTTACAAAACGAAACCTGGACTATAAATTAAACCAGAATAGATAAGACAAGAAGTGCTGTTAAAATATTACTGTAGACAAGCCGTCGGGATACGATCCCTATTTGCTCTGTCATGTCTTACTTCAGACTCGACTTGCGCCGGCTCTATCTATCTCTGTGGAGTTTGAGAGTGGTCAATTTATATAGTAGGTATTATCTCATGCGTATTAAGAAATACTAGAAATTAATTATTGTAGTAATGAATTGGATACCATATTTTAGATGCCCTTTCTTGTCACAAGATGTCGCCGTACAACTTGCTACATCTCGCTTCTCCATGTGTGTAGTAAATGTATGTACATATATATACAAATTGCAGTTTTCCTCTCGTTTACCGTGGACTTTTAATTAATTAATTAATTTCATAATTTTAATCAATTAAATAAATAAGTAAGTACATTGTCATGACTACATACTATATTTCAGATACACCTTTCTATCACAAGATGTCGCTACACAACTTGCTACATCTCGCTTCTCCGTGTGATATAGAAAACTGCAGTTTTTTCTTTTCCTTACCGTGGACTTTTAATTAATTCATTAAATAAGTTTGTCTGGGACTATTTACACAAAAATCTGTTTGAATATAAATACATACATATCATCACGCCAAGTCCCTAACGGGGTAGGCAGAGAGTATAGAGCGCCAGTTCTCTCTAGACTTACATACCTCTCTCGCTTCGTCCACATTCATCAGTCTCTTCATACATGCTCGTCGGTTTCGAGCACTCTTAATTGAATATAAATATTTATCTAAATACATACATAAATATTAATATGTATTTTGGTATGTATATATATATATATGTCTCAGTTTACAATAAAGACCCTGCCTAGCGTACAATCAGTTGACTGTATGAGACATCTAGAGTGATGTTACAACTCATTAAGGTCTAAAACATGAAGAGGAGTTTGAACTATTGCAGTTGGAGTAACTTTTTAAACAGAAACAATCTTAGAAGCCGGTATTTTTCCTTTCCGCGATAGTAGGTATATCGACTTTGTTCGTATCAGACTTCAGACCCCACTGGAACCCTCTACCAACAATGTTATCGCTCCGTACTATTCTCGTAAACATCGTTAACCATTTATCAGATAATAACCTACATTCGAACAGCAATTAAAATAAATGTTTTTTTATATACATATTTCCGACTATTTTGAGACATTTATCGCTTTGACTTTGTTGTTAAGCAAAGTTTATATTTTATTTGACTTCTCTCGTCGCAATCACAGCTTCAATAAGTAACCTTTGATCACCACGTAATTGTCAACTGTAGTAAACAACTGTATCTAATATATTTAATGCGTCTTAAAAATGTCATGATGTTTTTTCATGCATATAGGTACATTAAACTTTAACGACCGTCTGGTCTAGTGGTTAGAGCTCCTGGCTGTGAAACTTGAGGTCGCGGGTTCGAATCCCGCTGAGGGCAGATATTTGTGTGATGAACACGAGTATTTGTACCTTAGT
>JACCPG010007423.1:0-10396 GCA_016069955.1 Drepana arcuata
TCAGGAAATAGAGTTGATATTCCAATGTAGTTTGGACAGCGTGTTGTGACGTTACGACGGCCAGTGGGTAGTTCATGAAGACGTCAGACAACTCGTATCGAATGACACACGAAGCATATCGTGCTGAGACGAAATCTCACTATTTTTGACAACTTTGACATATCCAACGTAAGCCACGGTCCTGTCAGACTGCTCAAGTATTTGACGGATGGGTCGCGGGAAATGTTACTTAAGATACTTTAAGACGTCAAGAAATATTACCCGCGGTGGCCGAGCGATTAAAACAGTCGCCCGCAACAAACACAATGATTGCAAGTTCGAATACACCCTGCCGAACACAACTTGTGGGCATAGACTAACATAATTCATTCAACATGGCATTTGGACAAGCCATCAAATCGATCATAATGACCGGCGAGATCGTGATGCGATGTGAAATTGTCATTACTAACAACCTACAATTTGTCTGTTATTGAACTTGTGTACACGTGATCTTGTGTATCACTGTACTTAAGGGTCATTATAGTAAGTATAAAGTGTGTATGCGCTCCAATATTGAAATCGAAGAATCCACGAAGACGCGCCCCACTCCACTTCCCTATAGTTTATAATGTAACTGTAACCTTCCACTAATGTGTGAGTATTGTCAGTACACACTGATTACCTATGAGTGCACACGCACACTACAATTAATAGACTCGGGTCATACTCCCCGCATCCCGCGACCACCTCGACTAGAAATTGGTGGGGCGCGTCTTCGTGGATGGCACTATCTATACCTACGACGAAAATATGTTTGATACATCGCGCAATGATGAGATTCGTACATTGACGTAAACGAGGATTGAGTAAAGATCAAGAAAGGCAATGTTACGTTGGTTTGGACATAGAAAGGATGAATGAAGAAAGATTGACGAAACAGATATACAAAGCAAAAATTTGTGCAAGAAGCTGGTTTCCTAACGATGTCTTCCTTCACCTTAAAGGGTATGATAGGATTTGAAGTGGTAATCTTGACGGGTAGGGGCTACTTTATACCACTAAGGTGTTTAAGGAGGAAGCGCCTCGCCTTGCCGACCCTGCAGGAATCTTATGACTTTCGTGTCGATGGCAAGAGGCGAGTCCTTAACGGGGTAGGCAGAGAGCATAGAGCGCCAGTTTTCTCTAGACTTACATACCTCTTTCGCTTCGTCCACATTCATCAGTCTCTTCATACATGCTCGTCGGTTTCGAGTACTTTATAATATAATATACCTAATATTATATTATATTATTATTTATTTTATAAAATTGAATTTTAAACTGTCTATAGCTTAACAACTTAAATTTACTAGGTAACTTATTATGTACTTTAATGCACTGACAACTTTTACCATATTTACTTAACCTAGGTATGTATGTATACTCGAAACCATATATATGTATATATATATATGGTTTCGAGTACTCTTGAGGGTCCGATCGATTGTATCTATGACCGTGGTGTTCCTCTGCCTCTTCATACACATAGAATTCGTTCTTGTCTGTCGTGTAGGCAGATACTTGACATGTTCACGTAATGCTATGGAAGATTTATGTCGGTCCATATTGCTGGCGAATAGACTAGTTTTTGTGAGCGCCAGAGGTCACATCGCTTAACACACTGTACTCCCATCCTTAATCTAAAAGATTAATGACAGTATGTACGTATATTAATACTAGTCGAAAAATATTTTTAATTATTGTAATCATTAAGTATTTATAAGAAAAAAACGTAAAGTATGTAATTGCAGAATTCACAATGATATATTTGGCACATTTCGGCTATGATGGTTCCGGGTTCGATTCTCGCCGGCGACAAATGTTTGTTTGTATGATAATATTCTCACGCCTTCCCACAAAGGTCCCCGAAGGGGTAGGCAGGTGTATAGGTAATAGCCACACACCCAATTTCCGCCAGAGGTATATTTTAGGTGCCAACGTGACAGATGGTGAGTCCATCGCCGTTACTCAAGCACGACTATACATACACCTTTGAATTTCTTCTCAGACGTATGCAGGTTTCCTCTCGATGTTTTCCTTCACCGTAAAGCTCGTGGTGTGACTAATCACTGTACTTAATTTCAGAAAAACTTATTGGTACGGTCAGGATTTTAACTTGCGATCTTTGTGCTCAGGCTCGAACCACACGGCCACCAAGGCTTTGTAATTTTCGGTTAATATCAATTCTAAGGAAGTGCTCTATACTCTCTGCCTACCCCGTTAGGGACTCGGCGTGATGATATGTATGTATGTATGTAATGGCAAAGTGATGTGGTTTCTATGAGACGATTTGCTCAATGTGGTTGTAACCTCTGCTCATTCCTTGGCTCCTTGTGCCATTCCTGTCATTACTTCAAGAGAGGCATAACGGGTTTCCCGTTCGAATTCGGAGCTGCCCGACTGGGGCAGGACCTCCACCTTATAGAAGTCCGTAGCCAAATAGCATAATTATATGTGTTGTGTTCCTACGCGGTGAATAAGGTTTCCAGAAATGAGCTCCTTGGGGAGGGGGGAGGATTGTTACATTGTGTTGGAAGCAGAGGGATTAAACCCATTATGTTGCCAACACACTGTAACTCTCCGAACACAGAGTGGCAACGCGCATGTGATACTTCGGTATCGTGAGCGTAAATAGGCTACGGTAACCGTTTCCCATCAGGTAGGCCGTATGCCACTCTTGTTGTATAAAAAAAAACTTACATAATTTTAATAATATACGGATGAATGGATACCAATAAAAGTCTAATATTAATTTGAACCCGCGGCTTGTTGTGTATAAATCACAACACGGGTAGTGTATCTCTGTTTGTTTATTTTTAATTAGCTTGTCAAGTAAATGTTACTGTTTGCTCAACTTGATGGCTCATTATTGCGAAATTTAATTGGATTTTTTAAATGTGATGCAATGACCATGTCTGCTGCTTTAGTCACACCACGAGCTTTACGGTAAAGGAAACCTGTACGTTTGGGAAGAAATTCAAAGGCGTATGTGTAGACGTGCTTATCTGTCACGTTGGCACCTAAAATGTATCTCTGGCGCAAAGTGGATGTGTGGGTACTACCAACACACCTCTGCCTATCCCTTCTGGCACCCTTTTGGGAAATCTTAAATACTATACACTTTTTGTTTATTTCGTTATAACTATATATGTATTACTTAGTAAAAAAGGAATGTTATCAGTGTAAATTAAGATAGTAGTTAATCACTTTCTTTCACAAAAAAAATATTCAAATTTTGAACTACTATAGCGACTAATCTGTTAACTAAATAGCCCGTGTTTAAAGATAAGCGAAAATAAAAAAAATATATAAGATAGGTAATCAGTATTTTCAAATAAGGAACTGGACATGAACCTCTTTATAGGTAATGTATATTTAATAGCCATAATTTAAAAATAAAAACCAAACATGTTATCATGCTGATTATATTCGTCGGAAAGCAAATTGTATCGATTTGATGTATACATATATAGCCAAGGCTGTAACTACCTATATTAACTCTTGTATTTAAATATATCTTTATAAAAATATCATAAATAATATCTTTGTAAATCAATTAATAATTAAATAATCAAAATCAATTAAAGGCCAGTATTTTGAATAAACTGCTTCTGCAAATTTATTTGTATTTTCAAATTAGGAACTGATAAAGTAAGAAAATCTATATAATTTCTTTAAACACTGGCCAGTACTGCAAAATATACACGTGAACGAAATACATTTTATATTTGATTGCATCGACGACAAAACACATTGGATTTGAAAAACGAACGAAGGTAAAAACAAATGAACCGACTTTTTTTTTCTCGAATCTATACGTGGCAAGTGATGTCTGCGAACGGAACATATTAGAAAGTAACACGGGAAGTGAGATAACCGTTGCATGGTACCTACTGACGGCAATATTACTTTTATGTAAGCCGTCACTTATTTACCGAAACATTGATGACATTTTGATGGGGACCATGCATTTGCTTTACATTTATTACTTCGCAGCGGGTATTACCGACTTGTTTTGTACACGGATGTACAAGTGCTGGAAACGTTTACTATGTTTTAATTAAAATAATAAACCAAACTTTTTTATTCGAACGTATCTTCACGCCTTCCAATTCCCTTCCGTGTTTTCGCTTTAAATATATTTTAGGTGCCAACGTGACAGATTCGTGAGTCCATCGCCGTTTCTCAAGCACAGCTATTCATACGTCTTTGACCCTACGTTTCAAAAGATATAATAACGTATCCCCACACAACAGGTTTTACCTAGTGAAGAAATAAAATATTATTATTAATCATAGCCAAGCAACGACGCCATCGGCACTAGTCACGTTGGCACCTAAATATATCCGGCGAAAAGAGCTTTTGTTACTCTGTACCTTTGCTAGCACTAAGGCAAGATATGAAAATATTATTATTACAATAATTAAATAAGTCAATCACAGTTTCCTCAGTGCCGCATCCAGCAGCTCTACATTCATAGCTCTCGGACTAAATATAAACAGGCAAAAAAGTCACGCGTCCATTGCGCCTCCGATGGTACCGATAATTTTTCAACACACCATCTACTTATTACAATCATAGCTAAAGCATTAACTAACGAAGTGTTTTCGATCGCCCCTTTCCTCCATTGCACAACCTACCTTAACCACCATGCAATAAATCTCAAATTCTCTTGAAGAGATTTGAAAATAGTCTTTTCGAGCGTGAATGTGATTTGCGTTTTATTATTATAGTGTTAAGGTTACCTTTTAATTGATTGTGTCTGTGGAATGATGGCTGTGTTTCAACTAGACATCGGTCAGAGAATCGTGACTGGCCCAACCCCGCACCTGATGTGCGACCGTACTTAATGTAACCTCACAACCTCACCGAGTTACAAAAACACAATTTCAAATAGAAGTTTTTAAATACTGGTGTTACTTTAATACACGATGTATTGAAATTACGTAAGAGGGCATTGGATTTAGGTTTCTAGCAAAAGCACCTCTCGCCATCGACGTGGAATTCATCCCCATATCTAAGAACCACAAAGGTCTCGCACTGCGCGCTTCCAAAGGCGTTTCCTCCCGCGAACGCTCAGGCTGTGGAATGAGCTCCCCGTTGAGGTTTTCCCTGGAGAGTACAGCATGGAGTTCTTCAAGAAGGGTGTGAAAGTGCCAGGCTGTTACCCCTGGTGTAGTAAGCGTCTATAGGTGGCGGTAACCGCTTACCACCATTTGATTGTTGTACAAAAAAAATAAGGACCTTGGACCCTTGATCCCGATACTGGGGGCACCAATTTATATTTTTATATTATACACATATATTTATATCCTCACGGGGTAGGCAGAGAGAGCTCTTTGGCTTCATCAACATTTATCAGTTTCTTCTTACCTACATGTCATCCATTGAGTGTTCTTTCTATATGATCTGGGTAAGAACTATATTTTTGCCCCATAACGTGGCAATGCTGCCAGCCTTCTTGGCACCCTTCCGTGTGACAGATTTGGAAAGAAAACATTCCATTTATAAAAATGTACAATGTCTTAGTCTTTTGTTTTGTATTATCTCGTATTATATTCTTTTGTAAAAAGTTAAATAAAAGAAAGAAATATTAATAAAAGATCAGGTTCAGAAAGCTGTACTCCTCGATGCGGCACGTGTCTTGAGGGGTATCTCTGTCTACCTCTTCGGAGAACTTTATGCGAAATACACAAATACCTCTGTAAGCTTCCTCTAAAACTTATGCGCAGTCTTTTGTGGCGCCGAGGCTCGAGCCTGCAACCTTTATATTGCAGGCGACAACTTAAATCCCTTTGCTACCACGATAAAAGACGCAAGGAAGCTGCATAAATTTGAAAAAAAAAATATTTTTATACTTTTTTTATATATAAAATTGGACATAGTTTGTATATAAAATTGGATATGTAAGTAGACACTGATGAATGTGGAAGAAACGAACGAAAGAGTCTAGAGAGTCTAGAGAGAACTGACGCTCTTCTCTCTGCCAACCCTGTTAGGGACTTGGCGTGATGATATGTATGTATTAGGTGTATATAAATTGTTTGGCTATGGCTACAATATATAATTATGCGATAATTATATATTTATTAGTAAACTGTGATGCAGACATTACTACTCACTCATCCCCGGAAAGAGATTTTTATAGAGGAAATAGCAGTGCTCGGAGAAAGGTATGTGTGTGTGTGTGTAGATATAACAATATATGCATAGAGATCTAATTACGTTACCGAGTATTGATTGTCCAGTTTTCCCATGCCTCCCCATAACGCTCGTGACTACCCTGACAGCTAGTTTTTATCCTTTTGCGTGGATTGCTCTCTTTGTTATCTGTATTTACGTGCTTCACGCAGACATATTCGCAGGCGACGGGATGAGCCATCGCAGAAGGGCCACTTCACGCAACGATAGGCACTTACCAATGTCATACCTTTTGGTTTTGAATTTCGTTGCTTGTCATTCCCCTTTTTGCTTCACTAGTCTATAATAATTTTATAAAGTGGTAAAGTTTTTTAGTTTATTTGTATGTAGTAATGTCTGTAACAGTCTGTCTGTAAAAAAAAACAGCAAAATAATCAGACACAAAACCAAAGTGATAGACGCATCACAACACACACAGCGTTTGAAGTGGAAATGGGCAGAACACATCGCCCGTTTTTCTGAAGAAAGATGGACAAAACGAGTTACAAAATGGGCAGGTCCGGAAGGCAAAAGACAAAGGACCAGACCTAAGGCTCGCTGGATGGACGATATACTTGAGTTGGCGGGAGTAAACTGGATGAAGACAGCCAAGGATAGGAAGAAGTGGGGCAATTTGGAGGAGGCCTATACCCGAAGGGGGCCATGAAATTCACCTTGATAAATATAGTTATTTATGAATAAGTATATGTAGTCATGGAAAATTTTAAAATAAAGGCTTTATTATTATTAATGTCTGTAACAACTGAAGCCTAATGACATTCTTAAATGTTGAATTGTTTATTCCGTTTATTGAAAAGGATATATATATATATATATATATATATATATATATATGTATTGTTGTTAATTGTTAATTGTTAATACATATGAATATCAATTTAAAGGGTGTGAAATAATATTAAGTATGATTAATCATACCGCGAACTTTACGGTGATGGGAAATATAGAGAGAAAACTTGGATACTATTGAGAAGAGTGTGTGTGAGAAAGTCGTGCTTTAGAAACGGCTATGGACTCGCCATCTGTCACTTCATTCGCTATCTATCATGTAGCCACCCAAATATAAGTACCTACGGCGAAAAGTTTGATAAAAAGTTTGTGGTAACGTGTGCAGAAATGCATAATAAATTTAATTTTTTTATTTTATAAAATTTGAAGCAACATATTTAAGTGACATGATCTATTCTTCCCCTAACTACTCTCAACGAATACGTACCTAAAGTACAGTCTGCGCCGTTAGTCTTTGACGGTAACAGCGCTGTCGCTGGTCCTTTGCGCGGAATGCGATGGGAACGGGTAGCGCAAAGCCGACTCGCGCGCACTTACTCTTTCTTACATGACACGAAATTATTGAGCCGTTCACTATTACCCCATTATACTCTATGTCTGTGTTTAGGCTCCACTTAATGTACCTCGCTTAATGTCGCTGAAAAGGGCTTATTTTCCCGTGGCATTTCATGCACGCAGAAAGAAGTTGATAGTGTCCGGTGTTTGAGCGAATTGTGTCTGGCACAGAGCATTATGCATGCTTATAAAACGAATGCATTAAAATATATTAAAGATTAAATCGCACCTCTCGCCATTGATGGGGTATTCGTCCTTGGAACCAAAAGGTTTCGCATTTTTTAGTTTCAATTGAGTTTCCTTCCGCGTACACGTGGAATGAACTTTTGGGGTTTTGCTGGGGTATTCTTAAGAGTTAAACATGATGTTCTCCAAAAAGAGTTATAGAGATAGATACGTTAAATACTGCCGACATTCATAGGCTATGGTTACGTGTTAACGTTAGGTACCTATATGTGTTAGTAGTAATATTTAAAACTTGATGACCTTGAGAGGGGGAGGGAAAATTGCCTGACAATAGATATTGGGAATGACACTAAAAGAGGAAGGATATTTTTGCTTTAAAATTTGTTTGTAATAGATAACTACAAACTACTCTAAATTTGAACTGCTTCCAATATGACCCGACTTTTATTATTTACTTGTTGTCTCGCCCAGCTTCGCTTGGTTGAAAAAATTAATGCCCAGGGGCCAGTGAGGCACCTATCGTGTCCAGTTCTACATCTAATCGAATCTCGAATCCACCTTAAGTAACACAGAAAATTTCATTATAATCGGTCCAGCCGTTTACGATTTCATAAAGGACATAGAGACAAACAAGTTGTTTACTATCAAATTAAGGCGAGTAAGAACGCAGGACACTTCATATATCCTCGACTCTTGTATTGCCTTCGGAGTACCATGTCGTGATCTCGTGGCAGTGCGAGATGAGCCACTAAAGAGACTAACATTACTCATCTCCCGTTAATAATAATTCTAGCGCTTTTTTGCTGCGATCTAGGTATAAGGTTTCCAAGACTCCACAATGGTAGGTGTAATGTGCCATCCAACGATGGATATTAGATATTAGGTCAGGACTACCGCTTACAAAACAGTGGGTCAATTTGCCTATCGCCTTTCTTAAAAAAATGTGATGGAAATACATACTATATTTATTTATTTCTATTAAGGTACACCAACAATATACATATTTGGGCACACTAATATAAAAATCGAAAATTAAAAACCTAATATGTACATCAATTTTCTTATCTATGAACACTATTTAAATTTATTTTTATATTTTAAAGTTCTTTATAGAGAGTTAAAAGATTTCTTCTAGGCTTCCGCAGATCGAATTATATTCCGAGCAAATTCGTAATCGGTATACTAATGTTATAAAGCTGAAGAGTTTGTTTGTTTGTTTGTTTGAACGCGCTAATCTCAGGAACTTACTGATTGGAATTGAAAAATTATTTTTGTGTTGGATAGTTCATTTCTCTAGGAAGGCTTTCTAGAATTCACGCTACGAATTATAGTAGCGATGCATAAATGAAAAATGTTGAAGGACGGGAAAAATTATTCCTTTTTGAGAGCTTCCGTTGCGTACGCTGCGTAAACGGTTTAAGTTACGAAAATATCATGTATGAGGGTATTGTTCCTCTTTAAAAGGTCTAAAAAAAAGTCCCCGACAGCATATGTCTATCTTTTAAGATTGACTCACTATAAACTTTTTTATGGCAATTAAGTCCGCGATGGGCTCCTAAACAACTTAACCGATTTCAATCAAATTTGCACACCGTGTGCAGTTTGATCCAACTTTAAAGGTAGGATAGCTTACATCACAATTGGACACGATAGGTGGCGCTGCGGTCATGTTTCAGGAAATTTTACTTTTTCACCCGGGCGAAGCTGGGCGGGAATGCTACTAATGTATATATGCTCTTGTTAACGTACAAACATCTAGTCGAATTTAAATCAATTATTTGGTATTTACATATTGTTATCATAAACAGATCTATAACACAATATAACGTAATCATTTTTGTATGGTTTATTTACCGAAGGTCGGGACGAGCTCCGTTGCATCACTGGCTGAGGAAGTGCAGTGACAGCGGCACGTGAAAGCGATTAGTGCATGAGTACAGAGCCGCTTTGTGCACAACAGAGTGCTGTATGCCGAGGGGAGAACGGGGATCGAAATGACATGATATTCTTTACAACATTGTATGCGCTTATTTTCTGTCACCTTATTTGACAGTTGACTTTTCAACTGTCATTTGTGCAAACATTAAAATAAGTTGGAGAACAGTTGACAGAGACTCGTGTGAGACACGAGAGTACTTTGCCACCTGTCTTAAATAACCCGACGAATTTTCTCTCTTTACTCTCCCTGCCTACCCCGTGAGAATCATGGTATACGTATTTATATATGTATGTATGAACTATTTCTGTCAATGTCTTAATCGTCTTAACACTGGATTAAGCCATTGCTAGACTAAAACTCTTCCTATATACGACAACATTTATGCAGTTTTTATAACAGTGTAGGTAGGTAAATGTACCTACCTACACGGTTAGTGAGTTTTAGTCTCTGCGAATGCGAAAAGAAAACAATTAATATCACTTATTTAGAAACTGTTCCAGCCGACCCCACCCTCCCCAAAGACCGCGGCGGCGATGTCGCATGCTATCGAATTTCCAACGCACCACAAGGACCCTTTGTTCCGTCATTACTCAGAACAAAAATAAAAATTGTTAACACTTCACAATGCAATTCCAACGATGGTTGCTAATTACCCTAATGCGCCACCATTATGGGTTGACCTTTGCTCTATTGGAGAGCAATAGG
>JACCPG010007424.1:0-31221 GCA_016069955.1 Drepana arcuata
AGCCGCCTGTATCACGAAGTTCGCATCCTGACTATGGTATGTTTGTATATATCGTCGTGCTCGAGTGTCGTGACGCACTCGCCATCTGTCCCGTTGACACCTCGATATACCTCTGACGAAACGAGGGTGTTAATACACAATTGCTTTACCCTTTATATAAAGGTGTGAAGAGGAAAGTTATACAGTTAAGTGATATTTCACGACTACTCCATGCGAATTCTAAAGTGATTAAATTTCGTTCTATTCGAATATTAATAGTTATTCTAAAGACCCTAAGCATTATGTCTCCGGATTGTTTAGATCCAGGGTGGATATATACCTACCTAGGCAGGGCCTATACCTACCTGGACGAAAAATAAGTATAGTGTTTCTAATGTAATTGTTTGCGTAACTTCATCTCAGCAGGGGCAGAGCAACAGAGAAATGGTCCCCATCGTGAATAATGCACGACCATGGAATAACGCCGGCCGCGGTCCCTTTGTTAAGCGGAGCGGGGTCATGAAAAACAATTTAATATCCGCACGAGAAAGCCGCAAATATTTCGGGCTAAAGAGCTCACTTTTGGAAAAATAATCTCGCCCAATTCCAACTGTCTTTACAATCAGGGAACTTTAAGGGGTAAATACCCTTGCATTTAGTTATGATGGAAAAGAAAAAAATATTTATATTTTAAAAACTTTGAACGGGTAAAAGTTTACCTGTTCAAAGTTTGAAAAATATCCTTCTTTAGTCTCAGCGTCTGTCGTAAGCGATGTCTCCTCTTATCTGAAACCGCTTCTGCCTCCGCTCCGTTCATCACCAAATTCGCAGTCGGAGAATTCAATCAGTTCGTCGTGAGGTGATCCCGCGTAAGGGCGCGTGCATAAATAACGTTGCGCGTCCGGCCTCGTTCCGTCCGGAGTCCGGAGTCGCAGGAGTTATGGCCTGCCTCGCTCTCACTGACTTTGATGTGCTGCCGTCCATAATGGCTACTTAACGATATTGGCGGATTTATTTATAAGACTTGGGTAAGAAATGGTTGGTTTTGAATGCTATTCACCGATTTGTATTATGTTTAAACTATGTATACCTAACACACACAAATTGTTGCTAGCAATCACAACATTAAGTTAGAGACTTTCTGAGCTTGCTGTACATACATACATAAAATCGCACACACACACACACACATCATCACGCCGAGTCCCACTCGATGAGATAGAGAGAGTAGAGCGCCAGCTCTTTTAGACGAGCTTCTTTGCTTCCTGTACATTAATCAATCTGGTTATACATACCCGCCGATCTTGAATCCTGACGTTTCCATTGAGACCTTGCTATATACATACGGTTATCCGTTACAAACTATAGGTCCGTATTTTGGAGAGTTATTTTGAAATAGCTACAAATCGGAGCTCCTTAACTAAAGTCTAGAAAAATCTGGTAAAACTATAGTGGCTGAAAACGTTATATATAAAATATATCCTCACGCCTTCCCACAAGGGTCCCCGAAGGGGTAGGCAGAGGCGTATAGGTAATACCCACACATCCACATTCCGCCAGAGGTATATTAGGTGAGAACGTGACAGATGGCGAGTCAATCGCCGTTACTCAAGCACGACTATACATACGCCTTTGAATTTCTTCTCAGACGTATGCAGATTTCTTCTAGATGTTTTGCTTCACCGTAAAGCTCGTGGTGTGACTAATCACTGTACTTCTGAAAAACTCATTGGTACAGTAGAGATTCGAACTTGCGATCTTTGTTTCGCAGGCAACTGCTCGAACCACTCGGCCACCACGGCTTTATATTATATACGAAGCTCTCAAAATACTCTAAAAATACAATTGAATCGTGAAAATCGTGAAATCATCTATAAAAGTTCTATTCTTAATGATAACAATACTCACGTACACTCTCATCAGTAGCATCTACTGTATTAACCTTCGAAGATGACTAGTGTCTGGAGATGTTAATACACGCCCTTATTGGTTTCGAGTCGTAATTGGAATGTCTCCATCCGTCCTGAGGTAAATATTCAAGGAGGCTTTCCTGAAGCTTATAATAAATAAGCTTCAGGAAAGCCTAAAACATTCATGGAAAATTTGTCAGAAAACAGGTAGAACCCTACCGATCGTGGGCACGTGGTGCGGGGTATCCTTCGGGAACACGTGTTTTATTGACAAGGTGAAAGGTACATTTCTGTTATTGTATAGAGTTAATGTAATTACTAAGGTAAAGGATAATAAATATTGTATACAGTCGTGGTGGTAACCGAGTGGTTGGAGTAGTCGCAAGTTCAAATCCAGAATGTACCAATGAGTTTTTTCTAAACGTACAATGATCAGTTACACCACGCTTTGCGGTGAAGGAAACATCTAATCAGTGCACATATTGTGATTAATAAAGGTTGGCATCGATGAAGGAAAACATGAATCATGCTCTTCATGTTTATAAGGGTGTCTCGAGGAAACTTTATAAGGCCTCCCGGGCAGTGGCGAAGCGTCCTTAGAACACGATTCCTACCGGCTTCCCTTGGCAGATTCGCGCTCATATACGACTATTCTATGTAGTCATAATATCGCAAGAGACATAATTACATTGCGCCCTTTGTAAGAATATCCTCCAATATGCTGGGTACAAAAACGCAATGTATGTGAAATCGCGCAAACGCCCACATACACGATTTCAAGTAGTAGGCGGCTGGGGAACTCGCTCATAATATTGGGAATTCAAATAGTTAAAATGTAGGCAATTCACGCACACATAGACATTACAACCACATCCAACCATTCGTCGATATAACAGCGATTATAAGCCGATCTCAGATAGCCTTCATTCTTTATTGGTTATGTGTTAAGGTTTCGTTTCGCTTGAAAATTACAGAGCAATTCAGAGTCTAAATCAAAGGGCCGATTTGCACGGCTAAGTCCTCCTTCCAATTGTTGTACCAGCACTAGTCCGGCGGATTTGTGTGTGATTACCTATAAATGAGTTATCGTTCGGGGACCTTTCGAAAATAAAAATATATCATTAAACATGGACGGACTCGTCGCGATATGAAAATTGATTATAGACGTAAGGATGGGTGTTTTTGGTTTTTCACAGTTCTATCATTCAGCATAGAGAATAGGCTTTTGTACAATTTATTTGTCACTAACATTTATAACCCCCGTGTGAGTGACGTGTGCTTTAAAACGGCTTTTTAAAGCCACTTTTATCATACTCGACATGCACTGTTGGTATGTACCTACACTAGAATCGAGTGGTGTTATATAAAACAGCCTATCCCTGGCGTGATTATAATATGCTTGTATCTATCCTGAGAGTTTAACGACGGCACTTTCAACTAACACAGCAGCACTGGTATGAATTCGATGATTTTGCTTAGAACTAATGCTTTCAGATCATGAATCGCATACAACTAGCTTTTTGTCCTGTCCCATCTAGTTTTACGGATGGATAATCCTGCACTTAATAAATTTATCATCGTTTGATTCACAATTGCAATCTTGTGTTGCGGGCGACTACTCAAACCTTCGGCCACCACGGCTTTGTTTTAGAAATAACAACGTTGCCACCAAACAAGACAAGTACAATACACATGGAGCGCCTTTACGGAGGGATTAATGTAATGATCCAGCATCTGATCCCTCCGGCAGTGACTCGCGCACGATCTAGCCTCCCTGCTAATCTGGGCTTAGAACATCGACTTACATCAGTACAAGCGTGAGATTATACACCGGCTACTAACTAACTTATGTGAGTATTCAACACTAGCTACAATTATGTTGAAGTTTTAGTGCTACATTGACATTACTGGTATCATATGAACAGTGCATGTCGAGTATGATAAAAGTGGCTTTAAAAAGCCGTTATAAAGCACACGTCACTCACACGGGGGTTATAAATATACAGCCAAAAAAAGAACTTAAATAAGTGAAACTTAACTTGTCAGCATCATCATCACAAACAAATACCAGCAGGAATACTGCAGTATTTATTTTTCTATACTACAAACCGAAAAACAAATAACATGGACATGACATGGAAAGCAAAATAAATTATGTAATTTTCAACTGCCAGGTCTGCCAGTTATCCAATCGTATTTATCATACATAGAACTGTGAAAATGTTTGAAACACCCATCCTTACGTCTATAATCAATTTTCATATCGGGACGAGCCCGTCCATGTTTAATGATATATTTTTTATTTTCGAAAGATTATTTTGAGAACGAAGTTAACTCATTTAATAGGTAATCTGTAAGACAACAACCTATTTGTATTAACGCCGCCATTTCTAACCTAACAGACTACGTGACGACAAGAAACAAAAATAAACAAACAAACCTTTACGGTGAAACAAAACAAACACTGTGACAACACTTGGCAAGTAAAAATTCACTACTTTCCTTTTTTTTAAACCATATACTACAACACAATCAAGCTTATCACATATTACAATAGATAAATTAGCATAACAAAACAATCCGTGCAAATACGCGCGAAATAATGGCAAGGTGAGGTCAATGATTGACTTTGATTTGACTGACTCTTGAATTGCTCTGATTGGAGGAAACTTTTCAAGCGAAACGAAACCTTAACACATAACAAATAAAGATTGGAGGCTATCTGAGATCGGCTTATAATCGCTGTTATATCGACGAATGGTTGGATGTGGTTGTAATGTCTATGTGTGCGTGAATTGCCTACATTTTAACTATTTGAATTCCCAATATTATGAGCGAGTTCCCCAGCCGCCTACTACGTGAAATCGTGTATATGGGCGTTTGCGCGATTTCACATACATTGCGTTTTTGTATCCGGCATATTGGAGAATATTCTTACAAAGGGCGCAATGTAATTATGACTCTTGCGATATTATGACTACATAGAATAGTCGTATATGAGCGCGAATCTGCCAAGGGAAGCCGGTAGGAATCGTGTTCTAAGGACGCTTCGCCACTGCCGGCTACTAACTACTTATGTGAGTATAACACTAGATACTTATGTGAATCTACATTGAGACCACAACCAAGTAATAGGTAATTTACTAATAATAGAGCCGTGGTGGCCGAGTGGTTCGAGTAGTTGCCTGCGACGCAAAGGTCGCAAGTTCGAATCCCGACTGTTCCAATGAGTTTTTCTGAACTTAAGTACAGTGATTAGTCACACCACGTGCTTTACGGTGAAGGAAAACATCGAGAGGAAACCTGCATACGTCTGGGAAGAAATTCAAAGGCGTATGTAGGTATAGTCGTGCTTGAGTAACGGCGATGGACTCGCCATCTGTCACGTTGGCACCTAATATACCTCTGGCGGAAAGTGGGTGTGTGGCGGAGTGTGGGTATTATCTATACACCTCTGCATACCTCTTCGGGGACCCTTGTGGGAAGGCGTGAGGATATATTATTATATATATATATATATTACTAATAATAAGTAATAGGTAAGGTACTTTCGGATGCGTTCGAATAAAATGGCCCGATAGAGATTAAGCAATGCTACTAAGTATTGGATCTGCACAACGATGTGTTTTACTCTATATTGGTATATCTCGTTACATTCAGATATATATGTGTTTTGTTAGACAAAGGGGGAAGAACCCCAGACAACACTCTAGACTTGCAGACCTTTTCCGCTTCATCCACATTCATCGGTCTCTTCATATATGCTCGTCGGTTGCGAGCACTGAATGGTGATATGTATGTATCTATTCGAATATAATATAATGAATCCTTTTTAAGCAGGTACTGAAGTTAGGTATTAGAATATAGATATTTCAGCAAACACTCTACTGGGAACCCAATAGCGGTTTTATATAGGTATCTGTATTCGTTCTTTATTTCAGCTACTAACTAGTAGATAATATTGGATTATCATATACTAGTCGTGCCCGCGACTTCGTCGGCGTGTACGGCTTTTTTATCTTTCGTAAAAATGTTTTTTTTTCATTAAAAAGTATCCTATGTTACTTCTTATACCTCCAGGAATATGTGTACAAATTTTCATGATAATCTGTTATGTAGTTTTTACGTGAAAGCGTAACAAATAAACTTACATTCACATTTATAATTTATAATAACACTAGAATTTAAGTTAAAATTTGTTACTAACCCTATGGACTCCGGTCTGAAGTAAAAATATTCTATTCTATTCTCTATTCTAATATTATTAAGGATGTAGGAAAGGCATAGGTACTTTCTTTGTTAAAATTTTATTAAATTTGTTATTACTAAGTAGCTAAACGTTTTTAGGTTAATTGATGTGTATTTTTAAGCATTTCAATCAATACGGGGGGCAATAGATGTGTCTGTCTGTATATGGAGTGGTACATTTTGTGGTTGCCAGCGCGGGCCCGGTGCGCGCAGAATACGTAATGCAACTAAAGTAATGCCCCCCTGTGGAATAGTGCGGCCGCGAAGCATTGGTGCATACTACCTTATTTAAAAATATATTCCGACGTTTTGAGGTCGGCTAGAAATAATATAAAGTTCTTTCTTTTGTCCCTTACTATACTTAAAACTTCTGTCTGTAAACTTCTGTCCCTTACTCTATGTATTAGTGCGCGAGTGATACCCCTGGTGTTGCAAGCGTCCATAGGCTGCGGTAACCGCTTACCATCAGGCGGACCGCATGCTTGTTTGCCACCCAAGTGGTTACCACCCCAAAAAAATTAGTAGACGTTACTAACGATTAGTAGCAAATTTATTCGTTTACTTTACTAACAAGGGTCCCCGAAAGGGTAAGCTGAGCTTAAATAAACAGCCTCTTTTCGTCGTTATATTGAGCTAATGATGCGACACACAACAAGGCCTACATCTATATGAATTTCTTCTCGCCGTCACCGTGAGATTGACTAGCCGTGGATAAAAACCCAAGCTAAATTATGTTTTTACTGGTTTCTATAATTGGTTCAAAGATTGGGATAAGATATACTAATATATACTTGTCATCTGCCACGATGGCCGCTAACAGCGAAAGGTGAATATTATTACAATCTTTCGTACTTAGTATCCAATTTACGTCGCACGGACTATATTCCGTGCCTCCAGTAGAGGGTAGGAATAAGTGCATTTCGCAAGTGAATGCTACTCACTTCCCGCACTGCAAGCAAATCGAATATTTATCAATACACGTGGGATTATAGACCGCGTATGGATTCAAATTGATTGCTTATTGCTAAACTATTCGCGAATCGATATAACGGTACGCTTACCCCGTTGGAAGTGTTCAACATCTTGTCTTTAGTTATATCTTTAGCACTCCCAGACCGTGTTGTACCAGTACCAGTTGTACCAGAAATAATGTATTTCCAATAATGTAATAAATATGTTCCCAGACATGTACAGGATTAAATGTCAATTGTCGCCTTGATGTTTGACAGTAGCATAACAGATATCATTACAATTCTGTTTTTTAATTTATCATAATAATACCTATACTTCTCACGCCTTCCCACACGCAGTATGCGGATTTCCATGAACTGAAATTCTCCCAAATGGACCGATTTAAATGAAATTTTCTGTGTGTCTTCAGGTGGATTCGAGAATGGTTTAGATTCATAATTAGACCCAATAGGTGGCGCTGCAATCGTTTTTCGGGAAAATAATTTTCACCCAAGCGAAGCTAGGTGGGACAGCTAGTGCTGTATAAAAAAACACGCGAATCAGTATTTGGGGACTGCCGATAGAAGTGAAAACTAAGTAACTTGTAAATCGTATCGTCGAGCTAAAATTACATTATTATTTTTTAATTATATTTGGTACAAACCAAAAACAAATAACACTTCTTTATAAACCAAAAATAATTGGAATTAACATATAGCTCATGGGAAGCATGCGGTGACGTGAAGCGAGTTTCACACGTTTTGTTCACTTAAAAGTACATATATATACACAGTGAAGGAAAACATCGAGAGGAAACCTGCATACGTCTGGGAAGAAATTCAAAGGTGTATGTATAGTCATGCTTGAGTAACGGCGATGTACTCGCCATCTGTCACGTTGGCACCTAATATAGGTACCTCTGGCAGAAAGTGGGTGTGTGGGTTGTACCTATATACCTCTGCCTACCCCTTCGGGGACCCTTGTGGGAAGGCGAGAGGATATTATTATTATATACACAGTATAGGTACATATAGCTCATGGAAAGCGTTTGGTCACGATGACGCGACTTCCATGATTTTTTGGTCACCCAAAAAGTGATCAATGCGCCTAAAAAATGTGTATTACCATTCCCAATAAATGGGTTATTAATGATGTGCAGAAATACCAAACTGGATGTGTAGTTTCCGAGATGACCCATCCGAAACATACGCTTAGGACCTAATATTAGTCTAGATCTGTGTATTAGGACTGCCCTTAGCAAATGCTGATGATACTAAAATATGCAGCTAGCACGAACTATGTCCCATTCGTTGCGAACGTGAAAAGACAATAAACTTTATGCTAATATTAAAGTTTCGAATAAAAATACTTGCCGCGTGTGCAGTTTTCCATGACAATACCGACAAAGAGCTTTGCCAAGTGGTTCATATAATCCGGCATTTTTACGTAAACGAAACCCGGATGATCCTAAATCTCATTTGGCTGAGCCCCATCCGAGAATTATTCAATTTAATGCATTAGATTCGCAATTTTTCCCCCATTAATACCAACATTAGACAAAGCCCTAAAAAGGTAATTAAGTATTCTTTCGGTGAAAATATTTTAGGCATGAGATATTATTAGTCTAAGAACCTTGGTTCATGTTTTGTTTTAATTCTATCAATGTGCCGTGTATTTTTTTAAAAGCCGTGGTGGTGGAATCTTTCTAATAGCCAGTCGCCTGCAACACAAAGACTGCAAGTTCGAATCCCGACACTACCAATGAGTTTTCTGAACTTAAGTACAGTGATTAGGCACAGCACGAGCTTTACCGTGACGGAAAACATTGCGAGGAATCATGCATACGGTTGAGAAGAAAAGACGTCAAACAGTAGTTTTATTTTATTGCAACCATAGGTATCATTTGCAAACTGCCATGCTTAAGAGGGATACTGTGCTAGTAGCAAATTATATCAACACATAGTATTTTAGACGACCGTCTTCTAGTGGTTAGAGCTCCTGACTGCGAAACTTGAGGTCGCGGGATCGAATCCCGCTGAGGGCAGATATTCGAGTATTTGTACCTTAGTCTTGGATGTTTTATGTATTTATGTATATATCTATCTATATAAGTAAATATATCGTTGTCTAGTTACCATAACACAAGCTTTTCAATTTATGTGGAATTGTCCCTGGTATTTATTGTATTTATTATTTTCCTGGAATAAAACATATAGTATGTTTTAACCCAGCTAACAATCTATCTCTATGGCAAATTTCATCCAATTCCTTTCAGCCGTTCCGGCGTGTTTCAGTAACAAACATCTTAAGAAACTTTCATATTTATATAAAACTAGCTGTCCCGTCCAGCTTCGCCCGGGGAGAAAAACTAAAATTTCCTGAAACACGATCGCAGCGCCACCTATCGGGTCCAATTGTGATGTAAGCTATCCTATCTTTTAAGTTGGATCAAACTGCACACGGTGTGTAAAATTTGATTGAAATCGGTTAAGAGGTTTAGAAGTCCATCGCGGACAAAAAACGTGACACGAAATTTATATATATTAAGATATTAAGATTGCAGGCTGCATCTAAAGCTAAGTTTATAAAGTACAAGGAGAGTCATTACCAGATCAAATCCAACGCTGGATTGTATTCCAGCACATTAGGCCACGGTTAACATTAACTGCATCGCGTCATTACCCCTACATTGTGCCAATACTGTTGGTTCTAGTCACTTGTAAGCTCGTAACTTCACTGAGTTTGAGAAAAATTTTAAGGTTATAAGAGGTCCCTGTAGGTAGATACAGGCAGGGGTGCCATAACATCTTATATTCGCTGAAGGTAATGTAGGCCAGTATACCTCCGACTATGAATTTCTTCCCAAAAGTATGCAGGTTTTATTACGATGTTTTCCTTCAACGTTAAGCTCGTTGTGTGATAAACGACTGCTCTGCTCAGGTATTAACTTATTGGCACAGGTCGTGGGAGTAGGTTCGATAGAGAGAGATACATGTATAGATAAGTGCTAGCGTTCTAAATATCGTACTAAATATAGTAAGAATGCTTGAAGAGATATTGGTTTCGTTTTAAATAAATAAAGACAATAATATTATATATAATATTATTTAATATATTAATTGATTATTAAATAATACTTATTATTAATATAAGATAATAATAATAAAAGATAAATATACTAATAAAGCCGCAGTGGCAGAGTGGTTCCAGTAGTTGCAACACGAATTGCAAGTTCGAATCCCAACTGTACCAATGAGTTTTTCTGAACTTAAGTGATTAGTCACACCATGAGCTTTACGGTTTAGGAAAACATCGAGAGGACACCTCTATACGTTTGAGAAGATATTCAAAGGCGTATGTATATTCGTGCTTGAGTAACGGCGATGGACACGCCATCTGTCTTCTTGACCCCTTAAATACTCTGGCAGAAAGTGGATGTGTGGGTACTACATACACACCTCTGCTTACCCATTAGGGTACCCTTTTGGAAAGGCGTGAAAACAAATAAATATACAGATTCATCTCTGACTTGCATGCAGGTGCTAACCATCGCGCCTCTTTTTAATTTTTTTTTAATATCGATGTGAAATAAAAAATGCTTTTATCGTCGACTCTGTGAGTTAGCAACCCGTAGTACCGCCAGCAACCAAATAATCACATCCTAACAGCTCGAACGCGACTTTGTCATGCAAACGACCAACTTTACGACTCCAACAGCGATGTTGAACCGACTTTTACTAATGTCAAACACAATTTTAAGGGTCACGACTCTAATGACAAAGTATACTGTTATTGACATTCTGAAATATTAATATAACTTCTATGAGTGCTAGGAGAGGCAGAGGAAGACCACGCTCCAACTACCTACCTAGATCAAAACCATCGGACACTCAAGGACGGGAACGTCAAGAGTACTCGAAACTGGCGAGCATGTATGAAGAGACTGACGAATGTGGACGAAGCAAAAGAGGTATGCAAGACTAGAGAGAACTGGCGCTCTATTATCTCTGCCTTTAGGGATCGGCGTCACGATATGTGTGTAGGCGTGACGCGAGTATAGATGAAGAAAAGCCAGTTACGATAGTTAGAACATACAAAAAGGACTGTAATTAATTCAAACTGCATACAATTTGTGAAATATGTAAATGTATCTTATCTTATCGTATCTTATTCAGAAAGCATGTAGAAAGAGATAGACGAAATAGAAATACAATGCGAAAGTGTCTAGAAGAAGACCACGTTCGAACCACCTAGAACAAATCGATGAAGCCCGTGTTGTGATTAATCACAGTAATTGACGGCCATCTGGTCCAATGTTCAGAGACTTCAGAGCTTCTGACTGCGAAGCTTGAGGAAGCGGGTTCCAATCCCGCTGAGGGAAAATATTTGTTTGAGGAACATCTTTACCTTGGACTTGGATGTCATATGTACATATTAGGTTCATGTCGTTGTCTAGTTACCATAGTACCTACAAGCTTTGCTTATTTTGGGAGTAGATCAATTTGTGTGAAATTGCCGCAAAGTATTTGTTTATTTTTCGTAAAAATAACAGAAAACCTCATTGATATATTATGTACACAAATTTCCGTGCAAGTTTTGAATACGTTACAGTTTTCTTGTAAATACAGATAATATTCAAATTTATCTCGAAACATTGACAACTTTTAAAAACAACAGCTCTGTTAAATAAATGTTAATTGACACAAAATTATATTCAAAACTGGAACACACTAAAGAATTCTCAGACATCTATACAAAATTTGAATGTCGAACAATATATATTTCAGTACGACGCTCTTGAGCCCTCATTACCATACCCACTGGGGGAGCTTTGAGATGGTAATGGCCATTGAAGACTACCACTAGACGGTAATCATCCCGATAATGGGAAATAATAAATATTATATTTTCAAAGACTGCATTAATGAGTGAAATCACTACAAGACTCCTTCGTTGGAATCTAATTATTTACTACTAGCTGTCCCGCCCAGCTTCGCTTAGACTTGCGTTACTTGTGCGCCGACCGACCGAGCCGACCTTTGGCTTTTTACTTTTTATTTAAATTTTCTTTTAGCCTTACTGGTGGCATTTTTTTATAATAAAATACGACGATTAATCATTAAACTCACACTAACACACCAGAAACATCTTTTTGATTTTGTTATAACGAAAGAAACGGTAATTTCTTTGTAAAAATGACGACTTGAATGAAATGTCAGTCTATATTGGATAGATACCTACTGTCTGTATTTTTAAAGATAAACTGCTTAACAACTGAACGTCACTGTGTCAGAGTTTTGCCAATATATTGAAGACGTCTCACCGTCTTCTTACTCATTCGCAACTTCACTTTTCTGGATAAGGAAAAATAGTGGGCGCGTCTTGGTGGATGGCACTAGCTATATTTGAGTAGGATATGCATAAAACATCTTAAATATACATACATATCATCACACCAAGTCCCTAACGGGGTAGGCAGAGGGTGTAGAGCGCCAGTTCTCTCTAGACTTACATGCCTCTTTCGCTTCGTCCACATTCATCAGTCTCTTCATACATGCTCGTCGGTTTCGAGTACTCTTAACGTTCCCGTCCTTGAGCGTCCGATCAATTTGATCCAGGTAGTTGGATCGTGGCCTTCCTCTGCCTCTTCTTGCACACATTTTTGCTTTGTATATCTGTTTCGTCAATCTTTCTTCAGTCATCCTTTCTATGTGTCCAAACCAATGTAAAATGCCTTTCTTCATCTTTACAATCACGCCCTTATTCACGCCAGTTGATTTGCGAATCTCTTCATTGCGGATTCGATCTAACATTACTCCGCACATTTTTCGAAGAGATCTCATCTCAACTGCATTGAAGCTATTTTCATACTTCCTCTGACATACCCAGGATTCGCTGCCATACAATAAGGTAGGTACCAATATCTCGTTGTGGACAGCAACTCGAGCATTCTTGCTCAGACTTTTACTGTCCATCAACGCCAACATGGCTGGCCATTTACCGATATAGAACACTCGGTCACTTGTTCATCTCTTTCGAATACCAGAACCTTAGTCTTGCCAGCGTTTAGGAGCAGCCCCTTCTTTTCACATTCTTCTTTCACTATGGTAACTAGTGAATGCAGTTCGCCCTTTGATGACGCCAGTAAAACCGCGTCATCGGCGTATAGTAGGCAGTTGACCACTAAGATTCCCATTTTCACCCCACATCCGTTCGTTCTTAATACTCTCAGACAGTTATCTAGATATATAATGAATAGCCAGGCAGACATGACCTTGTTTGACCCCCGATATCACATCAAACCAGGATGACATCTCACCATTAACCCTAACGCACGCCTCGCTATCACTCCATATCCAGGCAACACGTCCCAGAGTTCCTTTCGTACGACTCTATCATCAGCCTTCTCTAAATTGATGAAAGCGCAGAAAACCATTGGTTAATAATATCCAAAAACTTTTCCGCGATTCCACGAAACGAGAAGGTTTGATCCATACATCCTCTTCCTGGTCTTTTGGGATTCCCAGAGAAACCTTTCGGATCGCTCTTGCATTCTTATCGTCAGGATCTTCGTGTACACTTTACTAGCTAAGCTGACCAAGCTGATGGCTCTGTAGTTTGAGCAGTCCAATCGTGATCCCTTTCCTTTATAGAAAGGCACGATGACTGCTCGCCTCCAGTAGTCTGGAACATCACCCTTTTCCCAGCAAATTTTGCATAGCAAATAGATGACGTCCCAGACCGCTGGTCCACCGTACTTGATCATCTCAGCCGAAATCCCATCTATTCCCGCTGCTTTTCTACAATTCAGACTTATCGCTCTTACAATATCGCCCATACTTATTTTATCCCCTATAGGCTCCTCGACAGATTCTCTTGGAGGCAGCTCTATGAGTAGATCAGCGGCATCATCATCATACATATCTTTGTAGAATGCTCTCCATCTTAAATATGTTTAGTTTATTGCTACTTATCACTTAGGTTAAGTTATTCAACTTTGCTAATTTTCTTTTATGTTTGTAGCAAATAATATTCGCCATTTTGCAATTCAGACTGTGAAAGTAACTTTTTCTGTTAATTCTAGGTCAGAGACCTAATTAGATCTAATCACATATTATAATTCTTCACATCACAGACTTCGTCCAACCAAACATGAAATACCTTTATTAATAATAATAATACAAATACAAATTGTAGTCCGCAACATGCTTCGTCAAATACACTTATATTAATTCAACCTCAGCCCCATTTTTTTATCTGTCACCAACTTCCAATGCCCAAAAATCAAGTCCCAAATCTCATATTTGAAGGATATTCATCGACGAGAATGTAATTTCAAATGAATGAATTGCGGCACGCATTGTGTGCAATGCATAATTATTAACACAATAATTAGGAAAGCGATTCCATGCAACGCACTCATACATAATTAAAACTACCTTCCACCCAATGTAAGAACATTATAGTCACTCTTTATTAAATCCGCCGCTCGTTCGCCTATCATCATTGTGGGAGCATTTGTATTGCCACTTGTTATTCGAGGCATAATTGAAGCGTCAACCACCCTCAAACCGGAAACGCCGAATACTTTTAGTTTTTCATCCACGACTCCTCCCGGTCCCATCCTGCAGGTACCAACAGGATGGAACATGGAACTTATAGCATACCTAGCGTAGCATTGCCAATACTTATCTGTGCCCCACTTCAACTTACTACAATCCTTTATATTCAGTCTCAACAAATTACCCCCCACCTTCTTATAGTAAGATGTATGTTCCAAACGAGACATGAACTTTAGACCCTCGGCCGCTAAACTTATGTCTTCTGAATTTCTAAAGTATCCCAAACGTATTAGGGGATCATCGAATGGGTTTTTACTTTTCAAAGTCACTTCTCCTCTCGATAATGGATGTAACAATATTAATAGTGTCAGTTCAATTTCCTGAATTAAATTTGCCTTTGCTATCTCAAAAGCCACAGAATCATCGAAACTTGCCACAGTTTTCAAACCGTACATAAGTAAAGGAGACGCCGCCGCACCTATATGCGCGTTAAATATTTGAAATTGCGGTTTTATACTATAGGAATTATTTACCTTAAAAAAGCCACTTTGAATGGGAATAGGAAAGGAATCTAACTCTTGAACAAGAAGCAGATTGTGTGCAATGGTTTCAATTCCTGTTTTCCCTGTAAATATCATGGGAAAAAAGTAATGATCATGTAAGTTTTTCCCTACGGGAAGATCAGCGATAACCTTTATTCCTATTTTATCTAACTGCTTCTTTGGGCCAATGCCTGATAGCATCAATAGTTTTGGGCTATCAAATGCACCCGCTGAAATAATCACTTCAATATTTGAAAATAATTTGATTGGCTTTCCATCTTTCAGTGCAACTTCAAGCCCATATGCCCTTAGCGTAGAAGGATCAATTAGTATTTTTATTGCCCGTACATATTTAGCTATGCGTAAATTTGGTCTATCTTTTACTGGAGCTCGTAGATACGCTTCAGCTGTACTAGACCGCCTTCCATTAGCGAAGGTAAAATGTGGTCGTGAAATACCCAAAGTCTCTGGACCATTGTTCTCCAGAACCCTCTCCATACCAATTTCTTCAAATAAATTAAGTTTATTCTCATTAATTTCGGTATACTGGGGATTTGTTTCTGGTCTTGAAATTTTAACAGGACCTTCAGATGAGTGAAGGTAAGCGTTGTATGGATTTTCCAAGACAGTGGAGTCAATCATTCCTTCTGACTTTTTGAAATAGGGGAGGACAGAATTCCATTCCCATCCCGGAGCTTCGTGACCCCACTCGTTATAATCTTCAGGCACACCTCGGGAGTAAACCTCGTAGTTCATAGACGAAGAGCCTCCAAGCATCTTGCCACGACTCATGTAAATAATACCATTGGAATGGGCCTCACCGATTCCTTTGTCTAAATAGCCAGGATAGTTCCAGTCATATTCCGTCTTTGGCAATGTTATAAATAAGCTGGGAGCCTGAAATAATAGGAAATATTATATAATAGGTGTACATTTCGGGATTTGTTGAGACGGACGTTCATCTCATGTTTAGTTTTCTGCGCATCCTCGCGCTTTCTCTAAATGTTGTCGAAGAAGTACGCACCGTTGTAATGTCAACTTCCTTTCTTTGAGAAATATTTATTTAGGTGCCAACATGAAATTGAAAAAGTCGTCAGAAAGCTCGTGGTGTGATAAATCACAATACTTAAGTTAAAAGAACTCGTTGGTACAGTCGGGGTCGAGCATGCAGCCTTTGCGTTGCAGGCTACTCGAACCATACCATAACCACAGTTCCAATAAATTCACATACATTCACTTCTAAGTTTCAATTAATTTGAACTGACCACGCTAGCAGGCGGAGGATCACCCCCAGCTTCCAACAGGAGGACGTTCCAGTTCATCACCTCGCTCAGTCTGGCCGCGACCACGGCACCGGCCGACCCAGCGCCCACCACGATAAAGTCAAATTTATCGCCTTCTGTTGACCAAAAGTTTGTAATCATTAATCGATAATTTTACTGCAATAATTGGCACAGGTTATAAAGTTCCTATTAATATAGGTATGTATACATATATAGTAGATGTGCCCCGCCGTTTCATCCGCCTCAAACGTTAAATTTAATTACTATATTTGTAATTTTCTTTCGGGTATTTTCTTCTAGGTAAACATATCTTATGTATTTTCAAGCTAACAATTTATCTCAGTGCCAAATTTAATTCATTTCTGTTAAGTCGTTTATGCGTAAAAGAGAAACAAAAATCTGCAAAAAAACTTTCGCAGTTATAATATCAAGTAGGACAGACAATTAGAGGGAACGCCCATTAATCAAATTATGTTATTAGGTTTTGAGCCCCTAGTGATACGTGGAGAAGTTTGAGCCTAACCGATCCAGGTGCTAGTACACTAATTACAACTTACCATGTAATTGATAGTTATCCGGCCACCCACCGGGCAGTATGGCCTGCGATAGAGCTAGTGCCCTCAGGAGACATCGCACCAGCACCGACGAGGAGGACGCCTGTAGGATTCTCAGGAATTCAGTCAACACTGTATTTAAGTTTATCATAATCCTTATTCACTTCAACAGCAAAACTGTTCGTTTTCCAAATTTAAAAATGGCCGAATAAACTACCTGGAATCAGAGCATTGCAATTGTTTGTTAATGGATTTACTTATTCGCGTAGAAACGGCTAGACACATTTGTAAAATAAATAATTCCAAATCAGCGCCAGTCCTCTTCAGTCTCTTCAGCAATACGTAGATCGTGGTCCGTTACATCGATTTGATCGAGGCAGTTGTAACATGGTAACCCTCTTAAATGATACAGCCAGTATGTAGTTTCTATTAAAGTTGCGTTAAGACGTTTAACTCGTTTATAAATGTAATTGTACAGTAGTTACCTAGTGACCTACTCTTTCACTGCAATAGCTCATATTCATGCAAGTATTACGCATTTGGTAGTTGTTCGTGGAAACTGAGTTCAACTCAAGATGGTCGCTTGCAAAGTCAACAATGCAGGTTGAATCTACAGCTGACGATAAACTTTTAAGAAATTTACTGATAAAACAATCCACAAGCAACTACGAGAAGGAAACCTAGCGAAGAAGCCAGCATACGTTTGAGAAAAAATAACAAATAATTCAGGATGTGCAACAGATTCGCTATCTATGACGTCAGCACATATGTAAATATATCTCTGACGAGAAGATGTTAAAAGGTTATTATTGGATAGGATAATAGAGTTAATTTATTCCAACTCTACACCTACACTTCGAGGATCATTTCAAATGACTTACACATATACTTTTGTTAATATGACAATGTAAACCTCTTAATACTATAACGCTAAGTCAGGTTCTAGCTTACAAGATTGCGAAGAAATTTGGTTTTATATTCATATAAAAACAAAACAATAACTATAAAATATATTCCGAGCCAAAAAAATTACCACGCACTCCACGAATCCTAAAAAGCGGGACGTACTTAAAAAGTACGTCAAGATCAATTACTGATCTGCTCAAGATCGACACCACTATGATGAACTAAACTGTACTACTACACCTAGGATTCAAACACAACTAATAAGCTACAAACGTTGCGTAGGGTGACCACCAACCTTGTTGTTCTTGACATACTTACCACATAAATGAATTGTGTGACATTGGGAAATTAAAATATAAAACCATTTTCTCTATGAATAACATATAAAGATAGATTTTTGATATGCGAATCTGAAGAATACCTTATTAATCCAGGAAATTATTTACATTTACTAAATAGGTGTAAAAAGGTTTATATTATCCGAAAACGGATTAACAAACTATCTTCGCTACATTTCATATATTTCGAAATATATAAATGAAAAAGTAACATAATAAACAACATAGCATAAAATAATTACAGGATCATACCAATTATCAATACCTTTATCGTTTACACAATCATTAGAAAGCGATTCCATGCAACGCACTCATACATAATTAAAACTACCTTCAACCCAATGTAACAACATTATAATCACTCTTTATTAAGTCCGCCGCTCGTTCGCCTATCATCATTGTTGGGGCATTTGTATTGCCACTTGTTATTCGAGGCATAATTGAAGCGTCAACCACCCTCAAACCGGAAAAGCCGAATACTTTTAATTTTTCATCTACGACTCCTCCCGGTCCCATCCTGCAAGTACCAACAGGATGGTGCATAGAACCTACAGTATATCTAGCGTAGCATTGCCAATACTTGTCTGTGCCCCACTTCAACTTACTACAAGCCGTTGCATTGATTTTCAACAATTTACCACCCGCCTTCTTATAGTAAGACGTATGTTCCAAACGAGACATGAACTTTAAACCTTCTGCAGCTAAACGTATGTCTTCTGCATTTCTAAAGTATCCTAGACGTATTATGGGATCGTCGAATGGATTTTTACTCATCAAGGTCACTTCTCCTCTTGATAAAGGATGCAACGGGATTAGTAATGTGATGTCAATTTCCCTGATAAAATTTGCCTTAGCAATTTTAGATGCTATGAAATCATCGTAATTTACAATAGATTTATACCCGTACTTTACTAGAGGAGAAGCTCCTGCTCCTATGTGCGCATGAAATATTTGGAATTGGGGTTTAGCATTGGCACTATTATTATTTACGGTGAAAAAGCCACTTTGAAGGGCTATAGGCAAGGTATCTAACTCCGTTATAACAAGTAAATTATGTGCGAAGGTTTTAATATCTCGTTTCCCTGTAAATATCATAGGAATAAAGTTATGATCATGAAGATTTTTCCCTACGGGAAGATCAGCGATAGCCTTTATTCCTAATTTATCTAACTGTTTCTTCGGGCCAATGCCTGATAGCATCAATAGTTTTGGGCTATCAAATGTGCCTGCTGAAATAATCACTTCAATATTTGAAAATAATTTGATTGACTTTCCATCTTTCTGTGCAACTTCAACCCCATATGCCCTTAGCGTTAAAGGATCAATTAGTATTTTTGTTGCCCGTACATATTTAGCTATGCGTAAATTTGGTCTATCTTTTACTGGAGCTCGTAGATACGCTTCAGCTGTACTAGACCGCCTTCCATTAGCGAAGGTAAAATGTGGTCTTGAAATACCCAAAGTCTCTGGACCATTGTTCTCAAGTACCCTCTTAATACCAATTTCTTCGAATAACCTAAGTCTATTCTCATTAATTTCTGTAAATTTCGGGTTAGTTACAGGTCTTGAAATTTTAACAGGGCCTTTAGATGAGTGATAGTAAGCATTGTACGGATTTTCCAGGACAGTGGAGTCAGTCATGCTCTCTAACTTCTTGAAGTAGTGAAGGACAGAATTCCAATCCCATCCCGGAGCACTTTGATTCCACTGGTCATAGTCTTCACGTACTCCTCGAGAGTAGATTTCGTAGTTGATAGACGAAGAGCCTCCAAGCATTTTACCACGAGTCATGTAGATAATGCCATTGGGATGAGCCTCACCTATTCCTTTGTCCAAATAGCCACGATAGTCCCAGTCGTATTCAGTGTATTGCAATGTTGTAAATAAGCTTGGAGCCTGGAAGAATATGAAGTAATTCTGCCGTTGAAAAACTTATTCACGTGTTTTGTTGAGCTGTGTGGCTTGTTATCATTATATTGTAATGGAGGTAATATTAAGTTATTCTACAAAATAACAAACCTTCATTATATTATCACCTTCTTTTCGCCGAAGATATTCAGGTGCTAACTTGAAATTAAAAGTCACCCTTAAGATCGTGATGCGGCTAATTTAAGAACACTTCAGTACTGGACATACTCATTGGTAGGTACAGTCGGTGTTCGATCTCACAGTCTTTGCGATGCATAGCACTGCTCGAACCATTCGACTTCTACAGTGTTTTAATTAACTCATAACTTCACTGACCACGCTAGCAGGCGGAGGATCACCCCCAGCTTCCAACAGGAGGACGTTCCAGTTCATCACCTCGCTCAGTCTAGCCGCGACCACGGCACCGGCCGACCCAGCGCCCACTACGATGAAATCAAATTTCTCGCCATCTGTTGATCAAACAAACAAGTTTTTGGACACTAATTAATATTTAAATCATAAATAGACGAATGTTTGAGAAGTTGTTCAAATATGAAGGTGTGAAAATAAAAAGAAACATCATTTCACCCTAATATTTACTGTGCCCCGTATTTGTACAGTTATACAGATGTTGAGACACTAAATACCACTTACCATGTAGCTGATAGCTATCCGGCCACCCACCGGGCAGTATGGCCTGCGATAGAGCTAGTGCCCTCAGGAGACATCGCACCAGTACCGTCGAGGACGACGCCTGCAGGATTCTCAGGAATTCAGTCAACACTGTATTTAAGGTTACCATAGTCTTTATATTCTTTAACTGTGTTCGTTCTTAATTTTTTTATGCGACTGGAGGTTTGCCCGACGAATATACTATCTGCAATCAGAGTATTGCATTTATATTTATTTATTTACACACACATTAACATCCTTACAGTAGGTATATTATATGTGTATATGTATCTATATATATGTGTGCCTTCCCACAAGGGTCCCCGACGGGATAGGCAGAGGTGTGTAATACCCATACATCCACTTTTCGTTGTAGAAATATTAAAGTTGCCAACGGTTTCTTGAGCACGACTACGAGTACACACATCTTTAAATTTCGTCTCAAACTTATGCATAACGTACCTCTCTCGACATTTCCTTCAACTTTAGAACCCGTGGTGTCATTCATTCTATGTCTTAAGTTAAGAAAAACTCTTTAGTACAGTCGGGATTCGAATTTTCAATCTTTGTGTTGCAGGCAACTCGAACCACTCTGCCATCAAGACTTTTTTGTTTAAAAACATTTATAATATATCAGGAATTATATTATCCATATGCACTGTTAGACCATGGACTTAGCAATTTTCAATTGTGTCAGTCTCAGTTTCACACAGATTTCTGTTTAGAAATAATAATTATTATATATATATAAATAAAGCAATATATATAATATATATATATATATAACTTTTGTGCAAAAATACAATATACATCTTATATATCATTGTAGATCACTGATAGCATTTAAAAAAAATCGATGATACGTATGAGAATTCCCGGTCACGTGTTAAGGATTTTAAAACCTAAGACACAAAAATCGCTTCGAATGCTTTTGATTTAGGATCGAATCACAATGAAGGTTTTTGCAACTGTTTAATATTCATTCATCACAAAATTGTATTGCGTCAATAATTGTTATAGATTCTATATATAACCTACCTCATATATTTCCCAGGCACTGCACGAACCTTCTTAAGCGGGACGAACTACAAAATGGTTGTCACGGCAAATGTATAGATCAATCACCAACCTACTCACCTTTTACACGGCTATGTAATGAACAAAATTGTGCTATTACATACATCGTCGATCGCACTCGATAATGAGCTACAAACATTGCGTAGGGTGACCACAAAATTTGCTGAACATACTTAACTTAGGAATTAACATTATGAAATTAAAATTTACACAGTTTAAGACATAAATAATGAAAATATACATATATTACAATGACACTTTACGTTTCCAGCAGCCATAATAAAATCATTGTTTTTCCACAATACCTAGCCGGTTAAATCACGCTACTAGTTTATCCCAAATACACAATTTATGCATATGATTACTACAAATTAAGTCTACTTCTAATCCTAAGCATAGGCTTAGGATTAGAAGTAGACGTAGACGTAGACGTAGATTAAAAGAGAATAACCTTCTGAACGTCTATAGAGACGTTCAGAAGGTTTTTTTTTGTATTGTCTCTCGTAGCGTTAGTTCCGGGAACTTTCGCTACTTAACCGGTCAATGGCGAGACCTAGGCCTCCAGCCAGGACATTCAGAAGGTTGTGCTAGCAGGATAATATACGAGCGGTTCTCGTTCCTGCCAGTACAACTATCCTGTACAGGTTCTCTGCGACTAACAAGAACCCTACACTATCTCTAGATAGTGTCTAGTGTCTAGATCTGTAATGGCTTCTAAGCCATTACAGATTTCAGAACAGAAGATTCCATTGTCACCCTACCTCGTCACAGTCACACGCACCGCCCGGTGAACACGGTATCAAGGTTCATATCAAACGCGAGTATCATATTTCTCTGAAGTGTTGAGAACAGCCCCAGATCTTGGATTTGTAAGAGGCGGGGCAAAAACTGAAAAATGCCAACATAGGCTTTCCGGAAGGAACGCCATAACGACCGGTCTAGCGCTCTCTTTCTGTGATAGGCTGATTACGGCTATAAGGAAATAGAGTAATAATAAATCCTGGGTAAGCCAGAGGAAGTATGAAAATAGCTTGAATGCAGTTGAGATGCGATCTCTTCGAAAAATGTGCGGAGTAACGATCTTAGATCGAATCCGCAATGAAGAGATTCGCAAATCAACTGGCGTGAATGAGGGCGTGTTTGTAAACACGAAGAAAGGCATGTTACGTTGGTTTAGACACATAGAAAGGATGAGTGAAGAAAGATTGACGAAACAGACATACAAAGCAAAAGTGTGTGCAAGAAGAGGCAGAGGAAGACCACATTCCAACTACCTGGATCAAATCGATCGGACGCTCAAGGACGGGAACGTCAAGAGTACTCGAAACTGACGAGCATGTATGAAGAGACTGGAATGTGAACGAATCGAAAGAGGTATGTAAGTCTAGAGATAACTGGCGCTCTATACTCTCTGCCTATCCCGTTAGGGACTAGGCGTGATGATATGTATGAAATAGAGTAGTAATATATTAATGCTCTGTGGTAGAAGTTGTCAAAGTTGCTTTGTGATGAGTTGTGTATTCGAATCTGCCAAGTTTGAACATGCAGGGCCTGATAAGGATCTGGTAGTCAGCATCACCAATATTATAATAATTTAATATATATGTATGTATCATCAAACCGTGTCACTCACAGGGTAGGTAGAGAGAATAGATCTCCAGGTTTCTTTACACTTTTATACCTCTTTCGCGTCATCCACATTCTTCAATCTCTTTATACATGCTCGGTTTTGAGTATTCTTAATGTTCCCGACCTTGAGTGTTCGATCGCTTTGATCTAGGTAATTGTAACGTGGTCTTCCTCTGCCTCTTCTTGCACACACTGCCGCTTTCTACTCTCTTTTTTTTTACATCGTATCCTTATTATAACCTGATTCGTCTTGCTTCACATTTCCTTTCTATATGTCCAAACCAAAAATACTATGGGATCTTCACACCTTTCCCACAAAACTTCCCGACGGGGTAGGCAGAGGCGGTAGCCACATACCCACTCTCTGGCCCAGAGATATATATAGTTGCCCGCGCGACAGATGGCCAGTCCATCGCCGCTTTTCAAGTCTACATCCTTTAATTTCTTCTCAAACGTATAAGGTTTCCTATCGATGTCTTCTTCACCGTAAACCTCGCGATATGACCTAAGTTACCTAAGTTAAAAAACTCATTGGTGCAGTCGGGATTCGAACTGGCAATCTTTGTGTTGGAGGCTACTATTAGAACCACTCGTCCACTATGACTCTGCTTTTATTTTTATTATAAAGCATATATTTCAACGTTATGTCGAATTTATAACATTCCCGCCCAGCTTCGCTCGGGTGAAAAAGTTAAATTGCACGTAGCACGATCGCAGTGCCACCTATCCTATATCCTATAGCCTATGTTACTCGTGGATAATGTAGCTTTCGAATGGTGAAAGAATTTTTAAAATCGGTCCAATAGTTTTTAGCCTATTCATTACAACCAAACAAACAAAGATTTCCTCTTTATAATATTAGTGTAGATTAATGTTAATGTTAATAGGTATGTAGTTGCACACTTTGTACAATTTGTTCTTATTACACATTTCACCCAGTTTTTGTAACAACGGTTGTTCATACCGCTGTTACTAAAACTGCAATCTTTATTTTTTCTGTGTTTCAGTCTACTGAAATATCTTTTTATTTGCAAGATAGATAAATATTTGAGTTTTACACTCTGACATATTTACTTCTAATGTTTTTTTTCTAATTTTAAGATAAATATGTTACTTAGCGTTTAGACGAAAAAGTCACATTTTAAGACGTCTATATATTTTTCTGTTTCCAACCTATTGATCTATACAAATACATAAATACAAATAAATAAAATTGGAGTGTCTGTTTGTAATATTATAATAACCGCTTTACTAAATGCATATGGATTTTAATATCTGATATAAATGAATTATTCATATTATTATTATATAGTGGGTGTGTGGGAATTACCTATACACCTCCGTCTACCCCTTCGGGGACCCTTGTGGGAAGGCGTGAGGATATATTATATATTATATTATTATATACACGGTACATTAGTTGTTCCATTTTTAATTGTTACGGCAGAATACCATTTGTTTTTTAATTTTTGTCTGTCTGTCTCTTTGTTCCTCTCTAAAATGGCCATACCGATTTTGACGGGACTTCATTTGAGAGATGGCTGATGGAAAAAGGAGTAACTTTTTATTTTAGAAACTGAACAATATTTTTTTTTAAGTCGCGGACACGGCTAGTCTATTATATGCTACGCTTTTCAGAGATTACCCGGAACATGCAGACAGACAGACAGAGAGACATACAAAATTAAAAAAAAAGTTTTGGTATTCTGCCGTAGCAATTAAAAAAGGCACAGCTAAACTTTTTCTCTAAATTGAGTTGTAAACATATTCGGAATCAGAAAGAAAAAGCACATGCATCTGCCAATTTTTTGTTAAATTTTAGTACCTAACAAGATAAACAGAAATAAGCTCCTTTCAAAGGGCACAACTGTGCAAAAAGTGGCTCAGTTTTGTACGGAAAAAGAACATATCTGTCTTTTATTAAGTCAAAAGTAAGGTCACCAATTTATAGATGTGGCTATCAGCTTCCTCTGACATACCCAGGATCCGTAAATGGGGTCATGTCAGCGTTGATGTACGTAATGCCTGAGTAGTGTATTAATCGCGCAGGAACACAACACAAAAAGTGTTATTTGGCTACGGATTTATTTAAGGTGGAGGTCCTGCCCAGTCGGGCAGCTCCAAATTCGAACGGGAAACCCGTTATGCCTTACATCTCTTGTGCTCTCTCTACCTCTCTTCTGCTAAATGTTGTACGAATGTATTTTAATGCGCTACGTGTATACAAATATAACGTTTAAATTTCAATATTTATGCGAATAAAAGACTTGTATCCTAGTCATCATATATTTAAACAAGAAAGCAATATTTATTTATTCTGTTGAGATGCAATACGAATGTCAAATTATTTCAAATTTCAAAATCAGAAATTTTTATTTTACCTCCTTAATCAAAGACTACACTACAATACCAATAGTATACTGGGAAATCATAGAGAGCTGTATTAAATAGTTTACCTAGATTGCGGACCAAGTTCATTTGATCTTTGTTGTGAAGTTAGCTTATTTCTACTAAGCGCCAACCATCCGCTGATTTAAATTATTTTTCTTTCACAGACAGGTGTATGTAACACATATAAATACATCAAACTTAATTTAAAACGTGCTGGAATGAAGAACTAACCAAATAGTTATAGGTTATAAAACTTGTAAAAATATACACGTTCATAGCTAATACTATTTCTAGAAGTGTAAAAAACTTAATATGAATCTTGCGGAAGAAACTGCGAAATTGTGTATCAAGTAAGTATGCCTATGCATTCCATAATAAAACCCATAATAGAGGCTTACCTAAAAATAATATCATGACAGATTCTTAAAAAATATAATTATTTCATTTGAACACTCAAAATTGGTAATGTAAAGCGTACTTGAAACCGGCACTGGGAAATGTATGAAGAGAATGTTATATGTAGATGAAGTAAAACAGATATGTAAGTCAGACAGAACAGGCATTTAACTCTCTGCCTACCCTGTGAAAGACTCGGTATGATGATATGCATGTATATTTCATATTATATAAAAAGCTATTTGGTGTCTAGTAAAATTAATTATGTGTAACTCATTTCCAGTGGTGAGTCTCAAACAAAACGTGATGGCTACCTGGACTGGAGAGAATACTTCATGGCTACTGCATTCTTAGCTGCAAAGCGTAGTAAAGACCCCAGCTATCAAGTTGGAGCATGTATTGTTAACAAGGAAAATAAGATAGTTGGTGTAGGGTGAGTGTTTTGGTATATTTTCTACATGCTGCTGAATTTTTATTACCTTATGAAAGGTTTTTAGCGATAACTTTATGTCTTGCCATGATGGTCCCTGAAGGGGTAGACAGAGGAGTGCAGGTAGAACCCCCAAACACCCCACTTTTCATCAGAGATATATTTTAAGTAACAATGTGAAAGATGGTGAGTCCATCGCTATTACTCAAGCATAACTGTATGCCTTTTGAATTCCTTCACAAACATATAGTCTTCCTCAATGTTTTCCTCCATCATTTAGCTAGCGGTGTGACTAATCACTGTACTTAAGTTCAGAAATACTCTTTGGTACAGTCGGGATCCAAACTTGAAACCTTTGTGTTGCAGACAATGAACACATGTAACTTAAACTTGTAAGTTAAAAGTGTAAGTCCATATTTATTTATGAAGTCTGTAATCCTAGAGGGAACTTGCCTGATATTCTCTGTATATATCCCATAATCCCGGGATTTGTGTACCAGTGATCAATATTTTAGTGTTTATAACATTTTCTAGTCAATTTGCATAGAATTACCCAAAAATTTTGTGATTTTGCAGTTATGTAAGCTATATGTGTACTATTGGTTTGGTGGCCTAGCAATTGACTACCACCTTGTGGTGTGTAGTTCAATTATCTAGGCAAATAATCTACAGGTATTCATTTTAATCCTCTGTATTACAGAGGATTATACAGAGGATTATACAGAGATTATAATGGATTAATATGTTTGATAATTTCCTTCTGAGTGCAGATGAGTATACTTACAATATTTGATCTGGTTTCACTTTGTGTAATCTAATTGTAATATTCAAACTTTGACATACTAGGGAACATATCAGATGTAGTCTTCATTGAATAATTACATGTACTTTTTTTAAATAAGCTTAGTAAGGCTTTTACTGATATTAATTGTCATTGTCATCTAGACATAAAAAAAATTTTTTTCTTGACATTGTAGATATGTTGTTTAAATATGTTGAAAGTAGATTAGTGTTTGAAGTAAAATAATGTTTCTTTTATTTCTTATTCGGCTATGGTCACAAACATGCATCCTGCCATGGCTGCGAGTAATATGGCAGCTTTTGAATGTTCTTATTGGTCAACTCTTAAAAAATCTCTTCATAAACTTCTTGCAGAGTTTGTTTCCCAAGTGATGGCAGAAGGAAAGACTTAAGTTTTACTTTGCAAATATACGGAAGAACTGAATTTTTATGTACAAATATATTCTCACGGCTTTCCCACAGGTTTCCCTGGGGTAGGCATATGTAGTAACCCACAATATAAAAACTATAAAAAATATATTTGTATTTTCAGATATAATGGCATGCCCAGTGGATGTAGCGATGACCATTTTCCCTGGGGAAAGAATACTCCATCCCCTTTAGATAGCAAATTCCTATATGGTGAGTTTACACTTGCACCTTCAAAGTAATAACCAGATCAACCAGATGCTAGGGATTGGAACTGGGTATGTATATGTGTATGTATATGTATATGTAGAAGGAATGGTAAAGGGAAAGGGGATGGCTTAGATTAACATACCCAAATCAGGTCAGAGAATAGATGTCTGTATAATATGTTATAATTATAATATAGTTTAATAGTTGTATTTGACTTTAATATTTTATTATTTCCAGTATGTCATGCAGAGATGAATGCAATTCTCAACAAGAACTCGGCTGATGTGAAAGACTGTACAATTTACGTGGGTCTATTCCCTTGCAATGAGTGTGCCAAGATGATCATACAGTCAGGAATTAAGGAGGTTGTGTACCTGTCCGATAAAAATGGTCATAAACCTATATACATAGCATCCAAGCGTATGTTTGATGCTACTGGAGTCAAATACTGGTTCGTACAATTTTGAGACTTAACTTTTTTTCTCTTATAAGCAATAATAATTTAAGTAGTTCATGCACCGACAGTCAAGCAAGCAGGTAGCAGATAGAACCCTGGTGATCTGAAACAATTAGTTCTAGAGTGATTTATATCTTTACTGCATACTTTAATGATGAACTAAATCATAGTGAGTTATTTCTGCATTGGATTTAGGAAAAAATAGAAAACATGTAAAATTGCTCAGACGTCGACATACTGAATGCCTGTCATGGTTGAAAGTATTTTTTAACCTCCTTATTAACAATTAGGTTGGCTATATATGGATTCGAGACATATTCGGTTTACGTATGTGACATTCCACATAAATTGGACATTAACAAAGTCACGACTAAATATGTTTGTTATTTATGATCTTGTGAAGGAGTAAAAGACATTTAAAGATTTTATTGAACTAGGTATGCTCTATTAAAGATGTGATTTCCAAGCTAAAGAAACCGCTACATGTGAAATTTCCCATATGTGAGTATAAAACTCGCCATCTGTCAGGTTGGCACCTAAAATATGTCTGGCGGAGTGTGTCTGTGGGTACTACGTATTACACCTCCGCCTACCCCTCCTCACAAAGGCCCAGAAGGACGTTTGTGAGATTAAGCGTGAGGATATAATTTTATAAAATGATACACCCAGAGTATTTGAGTCCAAAGGGACTACATTGGGTTTAAATCCTATTAAATTATTTTTCTCATCATTGTAACTTACCTTTACTAGTGACTTACACCAATGCCAACCTATCTCTGGTTTAGGTATGGACATATTCACTAATGTTAAGAATGTAATCTTTCAGGCAATTTAAACCAAAACATAGCAAAATCGTCATAGACCTCGCGGAGGTCGACTGGGAAGCAATAAGTCCAACCAAGTGACAAATTCAATGCGTACCAAAGATATTGTATCGAGTACATACTTACAATGGTAGGAATATAATTATGAGCAGGTCATGTGATCATTTAAGATCCATAAGGCATAAGAACAATAAATAAAAAAAGAAAATTGTAAAATAAAATTTTATTACTTTATGTACAAGATGACATAACTTGAATACATTAAAACCAACATGGCCATACGTAAAACTCAATTATGTGCACAATTATAAAATGGGACTTGCGTACTGTGGCACTGAACATTTGCGACAAACTTTTAAGCCAGACACCAATTGTCTAGGTTAATCCAATTATGAACGTGAATTTGAGCAATTTAAATTTTATTATGTCGTTGAATTGAAAGGGAACACAGTCTTAGTAGCATCACATCCAACCCAATAACTATTGCGTCGGTGAAAATAAGTTTGGCGCCCAACATGTTGACGTGCCCAGTGGAGACAAACCCTTATGTTAGTTACAAAATCAACATGAACATGTTAGAACACAACTAGGTGCCGCAATCGTAACAATTTGGGCGTATTCAATAATATTATTATTGTCCAAACTTTACACATATCTACAAAACAAACGAAACAACAAAACTAACCATTTTGAGTCCATGTCTAATATAAGAACTTTTACATATAATATTTATCCTAGCGCTCCGTGCGTCCAACGATATCGTACAAGTACAAACTTAAATATAAGAATTTATTTACAAAAGCGTACTTCAGTTCTGTCAATTATTGCGTTAGGGTTACAAATTTGCTACACAATATTATTATTTATTATTATTATTTTCTTTACACAGTCATTTTATTTGAAAACACTACAGTTTATCCTAATTACATTCTGTTACTGAACGATGAACACTTGAGGGCTCACTGTGTCAACTTTAATTCCGTGACGTGTGCGATGTCTCAACAAACGTTGAAAATTGTTTAGTCAAAAATGCGGACCGAGGGACTATATTACTGTCGTTCCTTTATTCATTTAACCAGGCGATTGCAGCCAACGTTTGTATACATACATTTCTTTACAAATATTTAACCAGTCCAGGCCAGCTCTTTAGCCCCAGAATCAGCAACGCCCATAAGATGAGGTTTGACCCCCACAGGGGGTGCCCTTTCCTTCAAGTTCTGGTTGGCTAGAGGCCTTTCTCTCTCGCAATTGTTCGGTTAAGTAGCAAAAGTTCCCGGAACTTACGCCACGAAAAACAATTTAAATGAAAAGTACAAATATTTAGAAGAAACAGAGCATGAGAGACGTTACACTAATACACAATGGTGTTATTGAACATATGTTTGCAGAATTGGGTTAATAGCGTAAGGATCACAGGACTAGATAATTACATCTAACATACATAAGACACTAGTAGAAGCACTGCCATTGGTATAACAATCATTATACACTGCAAACTGAGTATTCGCAAAGGGGACTATTTATAAAAAATCTGTTAAACTAGAATCTGCTAAAATTCCAAAACGTCGGAACATCCAGAATGTACGAGAAGTATTCGAGTTGTTTCGTTTGTAAAATTTCAGTTGTTCCCCGGTTTAACTTTACAATAAAACTATCGTGTGATAATTTTACAGCAGCAAATTTTCGTCACAGTGAGAAAAGGCTTATAACTAACAAAGGAACATTGCAATGATATTATATTGCAA
>JACCPG010007427.1:0-68840 GCA_016069955.1 Drepana arcuata
AGAGGAGGCTCTATGTTCGACTGTTCGTCTGTTGTGGACCGACATACCTACCGACCTACATAAAGATAATTTACAATAAAATTAATGTATCCAGTGGTCCAAGATCACTAATCACTGAGCTCTAAAAAATCATAAAGTGTAGTAATGAACAATTTGGTCTAAAATATTAATAAACTAGCATTGCGCCGTAGGTTTACTCTGCGATGAATTTCACTGCTCCAGATATATAATCTATGAACTTCTTCAATTAACGGGCTATTCACATGAGGCGTTTAAACGAACAAACCGATGACAGTGTAAACAGTGTGTTCAGTTATAGTACTAATAATCCATGTTTCCTAGAACCAAATCGACCAGCTGACCATGGAGTTGGGCACCGAGAAATCCGCCACGCAGAAACTGGAGAGTGGCAAACTGGTGCTCGAAAGGCAGAACAAGGAGCTGAAGGCCAAGTTGGCTGAGCTGGAGACTGCCGGCCGCAGCAAGACTAAGGTTAGGGCAATTGTAACGTAATATGTTCCAGACAGGTGCACATGGAGGTATCTCCACACTTAAAGCTACAGGTGGGATAGATACGATCAGAATACTTGTTGATATGGACTGCCGGTTTGAATCTGCAATCTTGATATTGCTGGTTATTCAAACCACTCAGTTAACAAACCGTTTTTCTTCATATTAATTGTTTTTTATTTATTTATTTATGTTATGTAGAAATGAAGATTTAGGAGGTATTTATAGAGGTTTTATGAGAAGTTTTATGAAATAATGTTAATGTACTTATATAAGGGCAAGTTGCCATTATCAGTATCGTTGGAGTAAATATAACAACTCTACTACGTATATAAGGCGTGGGTTGATCGGACGACGGAAAATAATAAGACTTTGAGACAAACCTTATCAATTCATTCACTCTTCAATTAGTCGGTGGATTGACCAATAGACAAAAGACACTCCACCAAACACGTAATGCATTCGCGCGATTCAAATCGGATTACCTGATATTAAAATCACCGTCCATATTTTCCCGCGCCGCACACTAGCGGTCACCCAACCGCACCCAAGGTTGTGTCAGAATGGGCGGGCAACGATAGCTGTCAAAAATAGCGACGTTCCGTACCATTAATCAAGTAACAACAATCATAAATTAATCGACGCGTCGTTATAAAAATATGATAATCCAGTCACGTTTCGTCTACAATGTCACGTGATCTGTTTATGCAGAGCGTGATCACGTCCCTGGAGCTGAAGGTGAGCAACCTGGAGGAGCAGCTGGAGGTGGAGTCGCGCGAGCGTCTGGCGCAGCAGAAGGCCTCGCGCAAGCTGGACAAGAAGATGAAGGAGCTCGTGCTGCAGCTCGACGAGGAGCGCAGGCACGCCGACCAGTACAAGGAGCAGATCGAAAAGGTTACACACGCACACACGCACACATGCACACGCACGCACGCACGCACGCACACGCAACAACACTACATCTACAACAACAATACTGTACACAGAACAAAACTTTATTACACACAAAAATACTTTACCTACACCACCAACACCTATGCACACATCAACAAAAGTTATGTCATTACGAATTTACGAACGCCATTTTAGTAATTTTTTGGTTCCTTTCAATATCTGTTTGGCATCTGATGATATAATAATTATTATAATTTATTCAGTAACAAAGGTTTACACTACACTACTTCTACTAACTACTTTCGCTTAAACTATTGACCAGTCTCCTTTTAAGCATGTAATGTCTATGTTAGGAGGCCCTGCTCTCCTTAATTACTAGTACATTCAAAGTAGTAGTAGATTCTGTACTTAATGTTAACATTTGATAAAAATATAAGACAAATAATGACAGCTATATAAATATCATTTACCTAAACAGTGAATTCAATCTTAGTAGTAACGTCGCTTGCAACCATCTAAATTGAGTCGCAAGAGGCTTAAAGTACGTGTGTGTGTGTAGAAGAACGTGCCTATAAGACAAATAATGATAGCTATATAAATTTCTTTACTTAACTTAAAATGTGAATTCAATTGTAGTAATAGTTACGCCGCTTGCAACCGGTTTATTGGGGTCGCGCGAGGCTTAAAGTACGTGTGTGTGCGTGTAGATGAACGTGCGCGTGAAGACACTGAAGCGCCAGCTCGACGAGGCGGAGGAGGAGGTGCAGCACGAGAAGGTCGGCAAGCGCAAGGCGCAGCGCGAGCTCGAGGACATGCTCGAGACACACGAGACACTCTCGCGCGAGTGTAATAACCTGCGCAACAAGCTCAGGTAGATATGCCTTACACACATACTGACCTACATACTTTTCGTAGATTTCTCATCAGAAAAATCGAAACACGTAAGCAAGGATTGTATGTAAGGATTATCTGATAAATGTGTATATTTAGGAGTACATGTCAAATGTCGTTTATTTAAAATAATAAATAAATTAATTAGACAACTAGGGCCCGATCCGGCTTCGCACGGGTGGACATTATTTTTTTAAACATTGTGGCATATATTTTTCTTGCAATTAAAATAGCCTGTATTAATCAGTGACAATGTAGCATTCAAATGGGGAAAGAATTTTTAAAATCGGTCAGCACTTTTTAGCCAATTACTTACTTACTTACATACAAATCATTCCTCTTTATAATAATTAGTATAGATAATACCTCATATTATTCACTATTAAACGACATTTGACATATATTCCTAAATCTACACATTTCTCTGATAACCCTTACAAAACATATACTTGCAAGGTGTTTAGATTTTTCTAATGAGAAGTGTATATACAGGATGTGCAGATGATAGAACAGTTGGCTTCTAGAAATTATAGAGTGTTGTGGATATATCCTCGTGGCGATGCAATAGAACGAATTGCTCCAAAGATAGACAATATCATTAAGGGCAATAGTACTCTCTTAGAAATATGGTTTTATTGAGTTTTTGAGAAACTATTATTACTAAGATAAAAGAAATAAACACGTAGTTAGACTGTATAGATGTATAGATAGCTGTATAGTAACAGTAAGTTATATGCCAAACTAAGGCACCAAATTTGTCAACATATTTTTGTTATAAAATTAATTTCTTTATTAGCTTCCTATTATTTACTTGCGCAACGTACACTTGAGCAACTGTACAATTATTTAAGACACCCTCTTTGTGAAACCACACTTTTATGTAACATAAAGGACACAGATTACTAATTTCAATGCATTACGTCTTCGTCTGTTGAAGTTTAGAAATATCTACACCGCAATATTTTATTTGATTTGAGTTCCTAAATGCAAATGACATATACAATGGATCCGACCTCTGTTAACATTGGTTTCAAATACGTGTCTATTATCCCCGTTGTCTCTGGCGACCTTTGCAGCAATGTTTGACAGTTTTAGGAATATGCCAAGCACTCCAAGTGTCATGTCAGCTAGGCCGTCGTTGTCCGTCGACGACGGTGACAGTGAGTAGGAGGACGCGGGCCGCGCGACGAGGTAAAGACGCCTGCGGATGGAGGGGCGCTTGTCTATGCTCTGGGCGGATGTGGGTGTGGGCTGGCCATTATGTACCGTATTGTGTTTAAATACGTCATAGGATTGAATAACTCTGGGAATACGAGACTAAATAACTAATAAATCGACCGGCGTAGCGTTGTGTTACGCAGTGTCACGTGACACTAACTCAAGTTTGGTAGGTATGATCTATCGGGGAGGGGACTTTTAACTCTTTGGGTGGGTGGCAACATGATTAATTATATTAAATTACACTTTAAAGGCGTATGTATAGTCGTGCTTGAGTAACGGCGATGGACTCGCCATCTGTCACGTTGGCACCTGAAATATATCTCTGGCGGAAAGTGAGTGTGTAGGTACTACACACCTGTACCTACTAGTGAGTGTGTACCTACACACTTCTGCCTAGCCCTTCGGGGATCCTTGTGGAAAGGTGGGAGAATATAAATGAAACTTCTCTAGGGAATTATTTTTGTAATGATTTGTTATCATTTTGGTTTTCTACTTCGATTTGAGTGTATTCGTCGATCAGTAAGTTTTTGTGCCAACTTGCAAGAAGTTTACATGATAACTGTTAAGTTAGAACTCTTAACTTAAAATTGTATTAAAGAGTTTTGTGTATTCGCAAGGCTGAAGACGTTCTCGGATGACGATTCCTATGACAGTGACTAGAAGGTGGGGTCAGTGCCGCGAAGGTAACTGGTTGCAGTTTGATGGTGACGCTTTGACCACTACTGGGCTGTGTGGGGCGTGCATTTTTAAAGTGGTGTGACATACTTATAGCTAACAACCGTATAGCGGTGCTATAGTTTTAATTGCAAGGGGTAGGCAATGGGATTAGAGCGCTGGTTCTCTACAATTACAAACGACTTTTGCTTCGTCATTCATCAGTCTGTTCATACATGCTCGCCGGTTTAGAGTACTCTTGACGTTCCCATCCTTGAGTGTTCGATTTGATCTAGATACTTGGAATGCGGTCTTCCTAAGCCACTACATCCATACTAGTTTTACAGTATTAAGAACTTAAGTACAGTGATTAGTCACGACAAAAGTTTTAGGGTGAAGGAAAACATTGAGAGGAAACCTGCATACGTTTGAGAAAAATTTCGAAGCATAGTTGTGCTTGTGTAACGACTCGCCATCCGTCATGTTGGCACCTAGAATATACATATCTCTGGCGAAAAGTGAGTGTGTGTACCGACACCCCAACACACCTGCCTACCCAATCGTGGACCCCTGTGGGAAGGCGTGAAGATATATAATTTTTCTGTAGTGTCATTTTTATTTTTCTCGTGCATCTTTTCAGGAAGCATCAATTCGACAAGATGATATTTGGTGATGATGATGATGATATGATGTATGATAGTCTGTGAGTTTAATTCTTAATCAGTGTATATAGTCTATATTACAGTGTCTTTCGTCTCGATGATGTCTTGTCTTCCAGTAGATCTAGATACATCTTGAATTCATCATTTAAAAATGCACATTATTCCCTCTTAAAAACTCTACTGCGCTTAAGGGTCTGAAAAAACTGTGTCGTATAAGGATGGGAACTTTGTCAGTGTTGTTAACTCGTGTGTGGCTTTCTTTGTTCATTTTTCTTGTATGCATTCGTGTTGTCCGGCTCTTTCGATGGTTCGTGGTTCATTGTCGTTGTGACGTCGTTTTGGTTGTGTCATATATGTTGTGTTGTCCCGAATAAAATAAGGAATTAAAACATACCTTAATACATGGTATTACGCTTAGGTATACAATGATAACATTTTTTTTAACATTTTAAAAAAAATTATAATTTTTTTATAACAGTTTAACACGAGGTTGTATGTAGCAAATAAACCCAAGCTTATTAAATTTTAATTTTAACATGCAATAACATGTATTTTTTTTATTTTTACTGTCGCGTTCAGAAAAGTTGATTTATTTTTTAGATACTCTTGTGTATATGTATGTACTTCGTCTATATTGTTACAAATCAACAAGTATTAAACATTTTCCTTGACAGACTGTCAGCGCAGCTTTTTCTGCCGGTTCTAGAAACGTTTGCTTGAGTAGTCTGGTTTTGAAAAGTTTACTTTAAGGGTTATGTTTAATTTACCATGTATTTACTACAATAAATTTAATTATTTTTACTTAGAGAAAAATTAACTATTCTTAAAATGTAACCTAAAAGCTCAGTTTCCGCTCGTGTAACTATAATAATAATGAACCTTTATAGAATTTTTTACAAGATAATAATATTACATGGTTTGGGAACTCTTCTTTGAAGTTCCAAGAACATGTATTAGAAGAGACCCCTATCTTTCTGTTACAATAAAATTACTTGTAATTATGAATCCTAGATTATTGTATGTTTGACGCTCGTGTTCTGTGCAGACGGCAGGGCGGGGCCATCGGTCTGTCGGGCGCGTCGTCCTCGTCCCGCATGAAGCGCACCTCGCTGGCGCCCGGCGGCGGCTCGGGGGACGAGTCCTTCGATGACGTCAACGACACCACCAACAGTGTCGAGTAACCAACATACGACTCTACTGCGCCCACAACACGGTCTACTGTTGTTTGCCGGGGAACGGGGTAGGTTGCTCCACCTCAGTGTAAACACGTGTCTCTCTCGTTGTAGACAAATTTGTTAAAGTAATTATGAATTGTTTTGTAATAGGATTCGGAATTTAACCTTTTTTGTACAATAAAGTGATTTTACAGTTTTGTGGGGCATTTCTAGTCGATTTATTTATTTTTCAACTCGCATTTTTCTGTCACCGGTGGTACATTTGTCATTTTGGAAAGTACAGTCCAATGGGGTTTATAAATTTTGCTCAAGGCGCAACCACTGAGCTATGTACTTATTTGAATAAACAACATTAGACCGTCCAAGCGCGCAGTTTGTTCTGTGGACAGTGTTGTTACAAACATAGTTTTATACATTTCATTTGTATATGACGCGCTATAACATAATCTTGGCATGGTATTTTAAAACAGCATTGTATTGAACTAAATTAGTACCTAAACGACGGTACGTTTAGGTACGAACGTTACGAACGAAAATGTACAAAAATATTGTTCTTACGATTAAAATCGTCAGCAGTTTCAATGTTGTTTCAACTACTAAAACTATGTTTGTCAGCAACTCTGTCTACATAATATATTGATATGTAAGTACGCAACAATAGAAATGGTAGAGTGTAACGAATTCAATCGCTTTTGTATGAATACCCCCCTTATTTAACGAGTTATTGTATTATATTCAAAATGCTGTAGTTTTCGAGTACATTTTCATTGGTCGGGGACATGTGAGACATGAACAGTCTAACAGTGATTGTTTTTCCCTAATTTTTTAATGTTTTTTTATTGTTTTCACCACGCACTATGAATTTGTAATAAATACCTGTTAATGGATTATGTATATCATTCGCATATCTCCGATCACTTCAACAATCATGGGTGCTCAATTGTACTATACGTATATGAATGTTGCATTCAAGCTGCCAATATGCATCGAAGTCAAGTTATCAAATGTCGGTACACCAACCACAGTATTAAAAGTACATTCCTAGCAATCGAGGGTTGTTCTCCCTGCGGCGATATGTAGAATTGGGTGATATTGAAATTTAAATTTAAAAAGTATTAATAAATTGTGGCAAATTTTCATAGAGATTGCATGCGCGCGACTGATCGACAAGACTGTAGCGACAATAGACTTACAAGGATTCCCCTAACTGTTCAAAGCTGAGTATTCTCAAGGTAATTTGACCGTCATAAACTAGGTTACTGGATTGATTTTCATACTTCTATTGTTTAAGATGCGATTTCTTAATGGTATATAAATAGAGATTGCCTCCAAACACACCATGTAAATATGATCAGTGTGTCTCACTGAGCGCTTAGTTGCCATACAAACGTTTTTGATAGTTATGTAAGGACATGTTAGCTTTGGTGTGAAGACGTGTTGGCGTGTAACGATCCGATTGATATGTTCATTATGAAACTGCGACGGAGACAATGGAAATTAGCTTTTGTAGCGAGCTTATAGAGTGCAGTATTGCAAATTTGTAAAGCTAAAGCGTAATGCTACTGAGTTGTTAAAACTGAGCATTTAATCTCGGATCAAATCGGACGCGCCAACATTGTAAGGGCGTGGCTACATACTCTGTGTTCTCATAACGCAAAAAAAAAATCTCATATGGCATTGTATGAGAAAATTGCATCTCAGTTTGGAGACCGAGTGTTGTGGCCGAGCCCTAAGTGTTAAAGCATAAATTTCTCCTCGAACACGGCCAACTTGTATTGTACCCTATCAATATGATGTTAACATCTTAAATGTAAATACAAATGTTGTTGGTGCGATGTAAATTGCACGAATGTTGCTAATATTTCGTGTTGCCAAGCGATAGTTAGACACGGCTTACTTTATTCTAGACTTAGGTAAGACTCGTAGTAATAAAAAGTGGCCTTAGGTTTTTTATTATTACGGACTTATTGCACGAACCTGTACGCCAGTGCTACGCGCGGGCTCAACAAGGAAACGTCATTTTTAACTTGCATTTTTATAACTATTTTACCCAAATGTACACGACCTTTTTTTGAAATTAATTATTATAGTTGTCTCCCTGAATAATAATATAAAATTTAATATGTAAGTAAACAATTAAAGCATAAAAATATTTTAAATATTATATTTAATTATTAACAATATTGATAATTGTAAAATTGGCCATAGGTTGTAACAAGTTATCAGTTTGTATGCCAATTACACAATTTTTCATGATTTTTAATATCATTCGTTTTATTTTAAATCCCTTTTTACTAACGGTATTTTACAGGATGTCTCGGAAAATAGAGCAGTTGTCTTCTAGAAGTTGTAGTGTTGGCAATATATGACTTTATTACGATGTAATAAAACACATAGCTCCGAAGACGACACCATGACAAAATTATTAATTTCAGTACCTATAAAGCTTTAACTCTTTCCTTTCCCAGAAGGCTTTTTGTCTCGTGGTATGCTTTCTAGGAACAGACAACCTCCGGATTCCAACAGCACTACAATTGCAATCACAAAATCAAGACCATAGACAAATTTCTCCATCTGTTAGCGTTGTTCGTTGGATGGTACTTACCCAAACAATGGCGACTTAAGACCTCCAGCCAGGCCCTAGCGAATACAGCTAAGTGTACTCTTTGTGGACTTAGAACGATTTTTTCCAGGTATTGCAAATGTCCATAGGCACTAGACGATGTCCCGCCTGTAAGAAAGCGGTTACTGCCTCGTTGGTATAATTAAATTTAAAGTTTGTTCCACTTAATGGATGTATAAATTCAAATTTTAAAATATAGATATATCTTCATGCATCGGACACAGCTAGGCTGGAGGGACCACCGAATCGGATGCCTAAAATAAATAAATCCCTAGTAGGCATTGATATAAAAAAACCCAATTTATTTTTATATCAATGCTAGTAGGTATAAATAGTGTATCATCTATGTCAATGACCTCGTAGGCTTAAAACACTTGAATATGCCATAAATATTTGACACTTCATTTTATCATTCTAATCCGCCGAGCGTGAATGAAAGTACGATGAACGTGAATGATTTGAAAGAGGGATCCCGTTAGGACTCTGTGGATATGATATGGATGTATGCCCATCACTAAAATGTAGTTGTGGACCGCTTAAATATTTTTGTTGCTATTGCACGCCATTAAATTGTCTGTATTTCAGCGATTTATCGATCGAGCCGCGGCTTGTTAAATATTTCACAAGTTAGTGTGTTAGTCTATGTTTTTCAAAAAGTTGTCAGCTTCTTAACTAATTGATTTGGCAATTATATTATTTCATGTCAGAACTACACTTTGCTGTTCATAGTACATTTATTTATTTATTTACGTAGTTTGACATGAGATATAGCCTGGAGAAATGACGAAGATTTTTATAAGTTAGTATATACTTGCCATAATAGATAATTAAATAGGAGAAGCGTAGTATACAGATAGACATGAAGATGTTTACTGGCAGGAAATGGGCCCGTTAGTAAGTCGTGCTAGTAGCACAATTTATTCCCATCAATATCAGGTAGGCAAAGCAAATACGTCAAGTACCACTTTTAAAGGCTTAGGATTCCTGAGTTTCAGCGTTTCGTTGGTGGGCTCACCAGACAGGCAGTATGCTGAAGGCTTTAAATATTTTCCAATGTAGCTTTGTATATTTTTGATTTGAATTAATATGTCAGGAATCATGGGAATTTTTATCAATTTAATTTCATCAACATTATTCTTGTATTCTGACCTAGAATCGCTTATACAGAAAATTGGGTATCGTATATAGTCTTTGATAGGGACACGGTATAGAATAGAAAGTATCGATACTGTACTCATGAGTAGAATCGAAAAAAAGTATCGTTCTCATAAAAGTAACGAAACAAAAGTATCAATACTTTGAAGGTAATAGTACTTTTCTTAGGAAAGTACTCGATATACATCAGAACTCAATGTCAGTCAGTAAGTAACGTCAGTTTAGCTTCAGTAGAACATATACAAAAAAAACAAGTGGTATGGGTATATACTTTTAAAGGAAAATTAATAAAGACAACTGTAATTGAACATATTAATATATGTTAAAAAAGTCTCTATCTGCTTATCAGATTTCATTAAAATCTGGTCATGTTTTGGAACGCAGCTTCCTTTGTAGGAATACTTAAAAATTCAATATATTTAATTATTTTAAATATATTTTTTATATTTAATAAAAAAAATCTTGACGCATTAGGGTTTTTCAACATGTCTTGCATTACACTTCGTTGTTGTTAATCTTAACAAAATACTGCCGAAGTTCTGTGTTAGTTGAGGGCATTGTACTAATGACTCCGAAATATATATATTTTTTTATACAACAAGAGTGGCAGACAAGCATACGGCCCACCTGATGGGAAACGGTTACCGTAGTCAATTTACGCTCACGATACCGAAGTATCACTTGCGCGTTGCCACTCTATGTTCGGAGAGTTATAGTGTGTTGACAGCATAATGGGTTAAATCCCTCTGCTTCCAACACAATGTAACAATCCTCCCCCCTCCCCAAGGAGCTCATTACTGGAAACCTTATTCACCGCGTAGGAACACAACACAAAAAATTTTTTTATTTGGTTACGGACTTCTATAAGGTGGAGGTCCTGCCCCAGTCGGGCAGCTCCAAATTCGAACGGGAAACCCATTATTTATTTATTTTATTTATTAAAACTTCCTGCAAAACATTTTGCTAAGGCGAACTTAATGCCGAAGGCATTCTCTACCAGCTAACCTTTGGGTGATGCAGAGATAGGCATGGCAGGCTATAAAAGAAATAAATAATTAGGAAATATAAACATAAATTCTTTATATATTATTATAATATACTATGGAATATAATATATAATAATATCATACATCTAATTATATAATAGATAATGTATAAATACGAATAAATCTACTTATAATACATGTACATATATATATAATATATATATATAAATACCATATAATACACATAAATATTATTCAGTTTCTGCATGTTGGAAGTAAAGCTGCTTCACTTTCGCTTTAAATGTGTCACGGCTATTACACATCCTGATTTCCGGGGGGAGCGCATTCCAGAGTAATACCGATTGGACAGGAAAAGAAGAATGAACAAGAGTAGAACTATGAGTGGGACAGAGAAGGAGACGATTGTCGGCAGAGCGTAAGTTTATAACATGGTTACAGCAACGATACTGAAAGTGAGAAGTAAGATAAGAAGGTGCATTGGGAGAGGGAAGGAGAGTGAAGAGCATAGTCACTGACCGCAAACTACGTCGCTGACGAATAGGTAACCATGTTAGTTGGGAGCGGTAAGAAGAAACGTGATCAAACTTACGCAGATTGAATATGAATCGAATGCAACTGTTGAGAAGTCGGTCCAGTTTATTGAGCAGATCTGCATTCAGGTCGGTATAACAGACATCACCATAGTCGATCATGGGGAAAATTAAAGTCTGCACAAGCATTGTCTTGGTTTTGGTAGGGAGAAGATTTTTTTAACCGATAAAGAGATCGTAGTGCACCGGTCACCCTTCGACACACATCGGAGACCTGCACTTGCCACCCAAGAGTACCATCGATGTACAAGCCGAGATCTTTGACAGTGGGACTAATTGGGATGGTGGCTCCATTAAAAACAATAGGAGTCATTCTTGCCATGTCAATTTTGCTCATCATACGGGAACCACCAACCATTATTGCCTGTGTCTTGGCCACATTTACGGCCAATCCGAAGCGATCAGACCACTTTTTTATTAAGTCTAGATCTCGGTTAATATCATCGATGGCTTGTGGCAGATTCTGAATGCTAGCTTGAGAGTAAATTTGCAGGTCATCGGCGTACAAATGATACGCACACTGAAGCTCGGAAGATAAAAGGTTAATAAATAATGAAAATAGAAGTGGAGATAGAATGCCGCCTTGTGGAACACCAGAGCCTATGTCACTCCAACCTGATGAAGAATCATCTATGTGGACCGACTGCTGGCGTCCTTGAAGATAAGAACGGAACCATTCCAGTGATTCGGATGAGATCATAAAGTGGGAGAGGATGGATAGAAGGATATCGTGACTAACCATATTGAAGGCGTTTGAAAAATCAACTAGGACAAGCACAGTGATATTTTTGTCCTCAATGCCCGACCTTATATCGCCAGTCACTTTCAGCATAGCGGTGACTGTACTATGGCCAGGTCGAAATCCCGATTGGTATGGGCTGAGAATATTATTTAGATGGACAAACACAGACAACTGCTTATGAACGCAGCTCTCAAGTACTTTGGATAAGAAAGGGAGAATGGATATGGGACGGAAATGGTTAGGCAGTGAGGGATTGGGTACTTTAGGCAAAGGACGAACAAAAGCTTTGCGCCATAAAGTGGGAAAGGATCCGGACTCGAGGGAAGCATTTATGATATGAGTGATCATGGGAAGAATTTGGTCAAGGATTATAATAATCATGTATCTGCTAATGTTATCGCAGCCTACGGCCTTAGATTTTATAGAGTTGATTATTATTTTAATCTCATCCGGTGTCACTGGAGAAAGTTTAAATGGACAAATTTTGGGATGGGGTAAGCCATTTATGTGGTCGACCGTCTGGCTTATGGAAAGACGATCCAATGAAGAAGTAGTAGAGGTGAAATATTTATTGATATCGTCTAAGCCAATCGCCATCGGTAGACCAGGTTTACATGTTTTTCCGACACCTAGAGTTCCAAGGAACTTCCAGATGTCAGCGGGAGATGAAGAAGAAATATTGTTGATAATGTGGCGGCGTTTAGCGTTACGTATCATTTGATTGCACACATTTCTAGCTCTCTTAAAGTTGTCCCAGTTATCTACACTACGATCTCTTTGCAGTCAGCCAAGGCGCGGGAGCATGCTTCAGCCTGATTCTTGAAGATCTGGACTTTTTGATCAACCGTATGGACACTATGTAAGGCACTCCAGTCAATATTACAAGCATCCAGACGTAACCTATCAACATCCATACGCCCAAAACAACGCCTGTGCAGAGTTTTAAGTTGAGGTTTAGGAGGTTTTATATTATAGGAAAGGAAAATAAGGTAACGTAAGGTAACCTGACATTATGCCCTACCTCTCTTGAATATATAACATTTACATCGCAGAATAATAGTGACGTCTTTTAAATTACACTTTATTAAACCAAATAATACTCAAGCACAATAAAAGAATATAGGATAATAAAAAGAGGATAGGAACTGAACGTCTGTGAACTGATGTAACGATAAGGTCAAGTTTGAAATAGGTAATTTCTACAATTTATTCGATACAATCCCAGTCAGAAAGTACTCATTGAGTAAAAGTATCGAATACAAAGTATCGAGTACCAAAGTATCGATATCGAAAGGAAAAGTATCGGTATCGATACCACAGAGTATCGATACTTTTTCGTATCCCTAGTCTTTGAACGTACCCACCTGTCAATTTAAATGTCATAGGTACCTACCTATTCAATCAATGTCCATTAATGACAATTTCTATATTACTTTCCGTTCCGTGCGCAGTGCGCACTTTGCTCAACTTTGATGCAACGTAATGCATTAAATAAAATCAATACTAGGCACCAGGGTTAGGTCTGCGTGCAGTCTGCGCAAGTCTAGTACTCATTTCACATCGCCTTTGTCCGTACGCTTCCGTATTTCACTCATAAATTCCAGTGGTCGGCATATTCTTCATTAATAATGGTTTTAACAGTCGATGATTACTTTGATGCGGCCCTGGCGCTGGTCCTGACTGCAGGTGGGCGATTGTCTGAGTTTGTCGAAGGTTGCAATGATTTTGATGTAAAATCTAGCGATATTGATTTGGTTACCGAAGAGGATAAAAAGGTTGAGCAGCTGCTCATTGCGGGATTAAAGGAGAAGTATCCTTCGCACAAGTTTATCGGCGAGGAGTCGGTCGCCAATGGAGATAAATGTGAGTTAACTGATGCCCCAACTTGGATTATCGATCCCATAGATGGTACGTTGAACTTCATTCACGGATTTCCTCATAGCTGCATTTCTGTGGCCCTTACTATAAATCAAATCCCAGTCCTTGGTATTATTTTCAACCCCATACTGCAGCAGCTCTTCACAGCCAAGCAAAATCAAGGAGCATTCTTGAATGGTAGGCAGATCCATGTGTCTCAAGTGACAGAATTGAGCAAGGCTCTCGTTGCTTTCGAAGCCGGCACCAGCAGGGATGAGGAGAAGTGTGAAAAAGTGTTTGAGCACTTTAAGAGAATGGTCAAGAAAAGCCATGGTGTTAGGTCTCTGGGCTCTGCAGCATTGAACATGGCCATGGTTGCTATGGGTGGTGCCGATGCTAATTTTGAATTTGGAATTCATGCTTGGGACATTGCTGCTGGGGCCATATTGGTGAGAGAGGCTGGTGGAGTATGCCAAGATCCCTCAGGATCTAGCCTCGATCTTTTGGCACGGAGGGTGCTGTGTGCTAGCTCTCTTGAACTCGCCCAAGAGGTAACTGAGACACTGGTCTTTTATCCACCTGAGAGGGACTAGACATCTACTTATGGTGTTATCCATACCATACAATTATTTAATGGTACTATTGTAGCCCTTTCAACGTAAGTACTTATATGCAATTTCATATTAATTTTTTTATTGTCTCATGGTCATGGATGACATTATTAATTTGTAGTGTACATAACAGAAAACTGTCAAATCATGTAATCAACATTGTCCAACTATTTACAAGGCTGTGCGAGAGATTTATATTGTTTTAATAAAACTATAAATTTTATATTTTTAATGTTATTTCCTGTACTTATTCATGTCATCTGAATTGACCAGTTGACATTATATTTGTTTTTTTATGCATTGCCTTTACAATTTATTTAGTTTATTGTAATTAACAATTTTATTGTGTAACATTCTCATTGAATATGATGTGGTGATTTCAATTTTATTGTAGTGGTAATCTTGTTGTCTGTATGAAATAGAATCTTGTAACTTCCATGTATATTGGAATATATAACCAGAGCGAATTGTAATGAAACAAGTAGTTGGACACACAAAAAATGTATATTCACATGTGTTGTCAGTAACTTATTCAATTTATATCATTCATTCGTGTCTCATATTTAATCTTAGTCAGTCACGCGGTGGATGGGTGACTCTTTTTAATATATGGCTGCTTTCAACCCTATATTTTATGTCTTAACAATGAAAATCCACGTCAATTTAAGCTAGATCTTATTTTAACTTTCTATTTATGTCATGTTCCATTTCTGATAGAATAAATAAGTTTATGGTACTTAAGATTTCCAGTTAACATATTACTTATTTTTTATCTCGGTGGTTTACTATGATAAGAAAACATACACAACAATATTATATTAAGTTCGTCTTATTTGATTTCTTATGAAGCAGTCAAAATAATGTTTTTTACATTACCTAGTAATATTGTAGTAGATGTTGTGATACAAGTTATTAAATAAAAAGGTACCATCCTAAATTGTCGTTGTGTCATGTTGTCCAAGTGCGTCCATGTCTCTAAATTTGTTTCATTCATTCTGTCGTAAGTCATTATTTCAACAGTCGTTTTTTCAGTCAGTCATATTACAGAGATACCCTCTTAACTTATAGGTTGCTCAAAAATATCAATCGAAGCTCTCGTCAAAGTTGGGACATTTAAAATAGTGTCAAGTTGCTCCGAAGATAGCGAAGTTAGTCAAAATAATAAAATACATATCATCACGACGAGTCCCTAACGGGGTAGGCAGGGAGTATAGAGCGCGAGTTCTCTCTAGACTATAATAAAGTAAAGTCTGTCAATAGGAGACATTTTTATATCCCTAATCGAAAACTGTCGAGTGTGAATCGTTACTTCGTGAATCAAGTAACCAGAAGCACGGTAATATTACCGCATGTTTAAAGTGCCAAAAGCACAGAACATGTATACGCCAAAAGTGAGTAGAAAACGTGAGAAGTTAATAAAACGTCAGAAATGTAGATCTACTCTATCCATATACCTACGTATATAAGAGTTCAGTCAAGTCATTAGGCATACATTTAGATTAGTCGCGTCCTGTCGTAAAAGTCAATAGGTTTCGTGTATCTTATCAATATTTATTGTTACTATTATTTTTATTATCTTGATTAAAATCTCCCTGGATGTCGTCTCCTCAAAGCTGCGCTTAAATCGAGCGGCCTCGGTATTTCTTTCAGAGCAGAGGGGTCAGCCTTCATCGTCGGCATTCTGTGGATGGTTTCTTGTAAGATGTCGTCGTTTTCTTCATACACCGCCCACTTCGACGGACTGAAAATCAAGGATAATTTAAGCACAAAATTGTAGTTACATTTAGATTTTCCTCAAAACATTCAAATCATAGATACGTCTTCAACCGGGTCTCCTGCGGCACTGTTTTTTCTTTTCAAACAGCAAGCATCAAACATCTGGCAAAATATGGGCGTGGCGTGGCCTAACTGTTTTGTTAGCTCAAATAAACATACGTGTTATCCGACGCGGACGGAAAACAATCCCCGCGTTCGCTTGCGGAGAGAGGTAGCATTTCATAGTTACTTGCGAACACTGAGGTAATGCGTATCAGATTTCCTGTGTATATTTCTGTAACTGGTAATATCATTGACAAAAGTTCTTAAGCCAGTCACTTTATGAGCGACGAAAAAAGATTTCAGTCGAAATTTGATCCTCCACTTGTAATTCTGCTTAATATTAAAAGTACCTACGTCTTTTTAAATAGGGTTTCTTTTTCTTGTTGTATGTAAAATAACTCCTAGAACATCAAGGACGTCTTCTCTTAGTCCGAAGTCATTATGTCGAGTAGAATGTCCGTGTTTAAAGGTCGCAGGAGACGGAAAGGTCGAATATTTTGCTAACATGTTTGGCAAACTTGTTTTGTTCGTTTGTTTTGTTATTTTTAGGAGCAAGAGACGCCTATAGTCAGTCTGGTTTTTATCAGTATTGTATAAAAAAAGTAATTGTGGTTTCCGGTAGAATCTGCTTAATTCAATGTATTAATTGACGGATTTACTATTATATATATTGATATTGATATTGTAATGTAAGTAAGCGTAATACCAGCATTTTCATTGTAGCCAGACACGTCATATATTATGGAAATACGTGACATTAGGAATTATACATATCATTACGCCAAGTCCCCAGGGTAGGCAGAGAGTATAGAACGCCAGTTCTCTCTAGACTTACATACCTCTTTCTATTGTATCGTATTATTGAAGAGAGGTAGGGCATAACGGGTTCCCGTTCGAATTCGGAGCTGCCCGACTGGGGCAGGACCTCCACCTTACAGAAGTCCGTAGCCAAATAACACAATTTTTTGTGTTGTGTTCCTACGCGGTGAATAAGGTTTCCAGTAATGAGCTCCTTGGGGAGGGGGGAGGATTGTTACATTGTGTTGGAAGCAGAGGGATTAAACCCATTATGCTGCCAACACACTATAACTCTCCGAACACAGAGTGGCAACGCGCAAGCGATACTTCGGTATCGTGAGCGTAAATAGGCTACGGTAACCGTTTCCCATCAGGTGGGCCGTATGCTTGTTTGCCACTCTTGTTGTATAAATAAAAAAAAAACAGTCTCCATACATGCTCGTTGGTTTCGGCATGCCTACTGCACTATGCATTGAAAAAATATAGATAACACTGAAATGGTCTTCTGCGGACTCCTTCGATGGCCCGTGTGAGAATGCATGTCATAAATATGTAAATAATATAGTTTTTTTGTGTATTTCCCATTTATTTCTGGCTGGTATTACGTCATGATGAAATAATACGAATTTTTCATGAAAAATAATGATTTAAATAATAAAACCCACCTGTTTTCACTTGGTATCACTTCAAACGCCACTGACGGAGTTTTACCAGAATTGGCGGGCTTTTTAATTTTGAGTCTCATTTTGTTACTGGTTGCCGCTTTTGACTCAATATCTTCGAGGAAATCCATTTTGTCTATGGACGATCTTTCTTCAATTTTGACTTGTGGAATTCCCGGACTGTTGTAGTTCTCTTTGACTATCTCCTTTGTCGGGTCGTGCTCAAGTACTGTCGCACTTGCCGCATCAGAGTCTTTGTAATTATTCGTGGTAGTCACTATTGTACTTTTTTCAGGGTATTTATGTAGAACGTTTTTAACGTAATAATATTTACTATTTGTCTTTATATAAGTGGAAATGTCTTCATCGTTACGTCTAGTCGGTCTGTTAGTGTTGTAAGGTTTAGTAGCGGTCTCGTATTGGTAAAATGTTGACAGTTTCACATGGGCTTCGTTCTCATTTATATCAGATTTCGTATCTTTTTCGTCAGTTTTGTCAATTCTTAAGTCATAAGTTGTAAAGTCTTTACTCGTACTGTCGGGTTTTTCATCAGTATTAACTAGTTTGTTAGTCGGGTCGGTTTTTTTCTTAGTCAGGTCATTGTCCTTTTCTGTCAAGTCCGTAGTCTTGTCATTAGTTAGTTTACCAGTCATGTCGTCATGTCCTCTGTAACTACCAACGTACCCGAAAGTCACGAGCTTGTACAAATTGTCTGTTGTTGGATTGTTTAGTTTTGCGTCAATTTCATCAGTCACTGGTTTTACAGTAGTCTGTACTTCATCGTTAGATCTGGCTGACGAGTGAAATTCTTTATTAGTCGTGTAGGAATTTGGTCTGTTTCGTCTGTCATTGTCATTAAAATTAATGTCATCGCGTCTGTTATAATAGTATGGTTTGTTAGGTCGTCTGTAAGTGTCATCGTAGGTCTGATAAGTCACTTTAACAATATCGCGGTCACGGTCGCGGTCAAGTGGTCTTCTTGTAGTATATCTCCAAGATTCAGTCGGTCTGGGTACGTAGTTGATTAGATAAGTATATTTGTCAATGTTTTCAGTCACAGTTATAACAGGTCTATTGCTGTAAGGTCGTTTGTGGGGGACGTTGTTAATGACAACGGATTGTACGCTTTGTGTGTCGTCTTCGTCGTAGTCATAGTCACTGTATTTAGTCGGTCTGTGTCTAGTGTCAAGTCTGTATGTGTCCTCGTAGCGTCTACTCTTATTTTTAAAGTCAAGTTTGTCATCAATATTTTGTTTTGTCACGACGTTTTTGTCATTCGTATCTTTTACAGTCATGTCATTGTCAACCGCTGTCGTGTCAGTATTGTTAGTTTTCTGATTTGGTTTTTGCTTGGACACAAGTTTTGTCGAATTAACAGGAGGTCTCCTTTGAGTAATTTTAACACCATTCTTTTTCGTTGTGTTAACTGGTGTCATGGTTGTTATTTTGGGTGTAGTGGATTTAGGTTTAGGTTTTTGTGTACTTGTTTCATCAGATTTGCTAATGTCATTGTTTGAGTCCGAGTCTATCTCTACCCACGGGGAGAGGTCAAAGTTGTTGAGTAGTCCATTGTGGCAAGGTATTCTGTCATTGTCTGGGTTGTCAGGGGATAGGAAGACGAAAGGCTGGATGCTCTCGATAGTGTCTAGAGTACGGCAGAGGATCTGCGCAAATGATATGCGTCTTATTTGTTGGAGCTGTGCGGGTGTAAATGATGAGTCGAGACCTCCGTTTTCATACCTGAAATAAAATTGTCGTGTCAATAAAAATATTTTCGTTCCATGTTGCTTTTTCGACGTGAATAAGAATGTGTATTACCAAAATCGATCCCCTTTCCGAAGATTGGAAAACTGCTGCGCTATGATGCAAGCAAAAGTCGGTCCCACCAAGCCGCCAATTACAGGTCTCTCTGCCATCCCACCCGTGAACAAGTCTATGTCATCTACATTTCTAAAAATATTTGAATATAATCAAGCACACAACAAACACGCACATTATTCGTATTCATCTCAATTCATTAATGTCGATTGGAATTTAGACTTGTTCTAATTACCGGTATAAAGCCTTTAGTTTCCTGACAGTTCTCGTCGGCATGACACGCAACAGATCTTCAAAATCAATGATCGCTGACAATCCGCAGGGCTCCCTCCAAGAGGTGTACGGAGGGACTCCGTGATCTCTTCCCCTCTGTATGTTGATTGCGGCCAAGTCCATGCCGAAGTCAAACTGAGGGGTTTGAAATAGGTGGTTGGTAAGCTCTTCGGTGATGAACTCATCTCGTTTTTGGATCGGTTGGTTCATCATGCCGAGTAGTAGGCGGTCCACTGCGCCCATGCTCCAGATGTTCGAAGGATTTGTTAGCTCGTTGTGGAGAGATACATCTGGAAGATGGATAAAGGATTAAAGATAACAAGTGCCAGTTACCAACGATATAAATTTAAGACAAATTTGCTGTGCTGAAAAGAAAAGAGCCGTGGTGGCCGAGTGGTTCGTGTAGCACCACAAAGATTGCAGTCGTATCCCGACTGTACCAATGAGTTTTTCTAAACTTAAGTACAGTGATTTAGTCACGCTCCAAGCTCTACGGCGAAGAAAAACATCGGGGGAAACCTGCTAACGTTCGAGAAGAAATTCAAAGACGTATCAATGTATATCTTTTCAAAAAATGTGCGGCGTAACGATATTAGATCGAATCCGCAATGAAGAGATTCGCAAATCAACTGGCGTGAATGAGGGCGTGATTGTAAAGATGAAGAAAGGCATGTTACGTTGGTTTGGACACATAGAAAGGATGAGTGAAGAAAGATTGACGAAACAGATATACAAAGCAAAAGTGTGTGCAAGAAGAGGCAGAGGAAGGCCACGTTCCAACTACCTGGATCAAATAGATCGGACTCTGAAGGAACGTTAAGAGTACTCGAAACCGACGAGCATGTATGAAGAGACTGATGAATGTGGACGAAGCGAAAGAGGTATGTAAGTCTAGAGAGAACTGGCGCTCTATACTCTCTGCCTACCCCGTTAGGGACTTGGCGTGATGATATGTATGTATGTATCAATGTATAGTCGTGCTTGAGTTACGACGATGGAGTCGCCATCTGTCACGCTGCCATTTAAAATATATCTCTAGCGGAAAGTGGGTTGTGTGGGTACTACATATATCTCTGTTCACCCCTTTGGGGCTTATGTGGGAAGGCGTGTAGATATATAAATGTGTTTAAAGTTGCTTACTATTATTGATCGGCCGATGGAACCGGTCATACCGCATCATGGAGGGTTGCACCAAGCTGTGACCGAACCGAAAAGCGGCCGAACCAAAGGAACTAGCGGGACTAGGGTTTATCTTAGGATTATAGCTCTTGAAGTAACCCTTCTTCTGAGGCTCCAGCTCGAACAAGCGCATTACCTCTGTACCTGAGAACAATATACATGTTCATTGGTTTGGTAAAACACTATTTTCAGTAAGGCCGTGGGTGCATTAATGTTTCATCACCCAGAACCGTGGTCGCCTAGTTGTTCGAGTAGCCTGCAACACAAACTTTAAAAGTTCGAATCCCGACTAATACAATGAATTATCTGAATATAAATAAGTGATTCACACATCACGAGCTTTTGAAGTGAAGCAAAACATCGAGAGGAAACCTACATACGTCTTAGAAGCAATTCAAAGGCGTATGTATAGTCGTGCTTGAGTAACGGCGGCGGACTCGCCATCTGTCACGTTGGCACCTAAATATATCTCTGGCGAAAACCTTCTCCTTTACACCTCTGCCTACCCCTTCGGGGACCCTTGTGAGAAGGCGTGAGGATATATAAGATATTTCCGTCACTGAATATTTTCTGAACTAAATTTTTTTGAGGAAGGAAGCAATACTCCCTTCCTATTGGGTATCGCAATCACGAAGTAACTTACCCAATATAATAGGTAGAAACTCTCTGTAAGAGATGTGCTGAATCATGGCTCCGACAATTCTTCTAGTTTCCTGATATATCTTCTCGTCACTCCAGTGTGGGTTGAGGTGCGCCAGCTCTTGTGCCATTCTGCGAAATTATTAGAATCACGGGACCATATTGTCATTTGAAAATTTCAATAAAATCCCTTTAATTTATAGTAATTTGTACTACAAAAAAAACGTCAGCGCCTAAAAATATAGAAGATCGGTAAAGAACTTTATAAATTTGCAATTTTGAACAAATGAACATATTATGTACGTTTAACATTTAGATTATTATTTTAATTATGCGTTCTTATTTAGAGGACATTGGCTCAGCAGTGAGACATAGATAAATAATAATAATGGTTTTGATAAAAGATCATAAGGTTTTTCTCATTAAACTACCCGTGAGACATCGGTGTACATTATTGGTAAAGTAACCTGTTATGTTGCCTCAACCACACAATATGAGCAGCGACCAGCCCGGGGTGCTCGTTTACCCTGGCGTCTCCGGACTTGAAGCAGTCCGTAGAGACGGCGCCGCCGCGACAGAGCTCGTCCTTTCGCTCTGGTGGCAGCACAGGGCGCCGCTGTTGCACTCTCCCGTATTGGAGCATTCCTGGGGAAGAGAATAAACATTGTTTTCCACCACTCCACTGGTTCTACTAAAAATATGATAAATACGATAGTTTGCAAAGTTTGGGACGGGATTGGATGACATTTGGCACAGAGATAAATTATTTGCTGGACTAACACATATAATATGATTGATTGATTAGTGATGTAAGCTATCCTATCTTTTAAGTTGGATCAAGCTGCACACGGTGTGCAAATTTGATTGAAATCGGTCAAGTAGTTTAGGAGCCCATCGCGGACAAACAACGTGACACGTAATTTATATATATATTATTACTCATCCTCACCATTCCTAAACAGCCTTAGTCTATCAGACTGCCTGGCAGAGCTGGCGTAGAGTGGCGACCCGTCAATATAGGCCGACACTTGATTGAGCTGCTCCCGCCATCCAAGGGCGCAGTCGTCACGAGGGGCGGGGGCAGACCTGATGAAGTCTAGACACCTCACTCCTCGTGGGCCGTAGAAGGGGTCCGTAGCGGGTACGGCGATTGGGAAGCATTCTGGGTGCTGTGAACATTTTATATTTATATTATGTTTCAAAATACCATATTTAGATCAAATCTATCGGATAGTTTTGGTAAGAAGATTACAAAAAGAGTAACCATGGAGTTTCTTGCCGGTTCTTCTCCATGGAAGCGACCAACCCGAACCGTGCTTATTTTTCGACGTTTTATAAGTGCCCATCTGGGCCTATGTGAAATAAAAAGATTTTGATTTTGATTTTGACTATAATAGGATAGGTTTTTTACAATAATAATAAAATATTTTACTTTTATTATTTCATATTTTGCCCAGAATGAGTTACAGCACTAAAAAAAAAAATCAAAATCTTTTTATTTCACATAGGCCCAGATGGGCACTTATAAAACGTCGAAAAATAAGCACGGTTCGGGTTGGTCGCTTCCATGGAGAAGAACCAGCAGGAAACTCCATGGTTACTCTTTTCACTGATGACAATATTTGTGTCACTTGTTGAATGTCATTTTTGCTATATTTGTTAAACGTACTTGTCTAATGTATGTTGTGTATAGTAAGCAACGACCTATTGTCGGGCCTACGTTGTTCCCCCATACTTAAGTACTATTACTGTAACATAAAAATATTGTTATTGTATACCTAATGATTTGAAAAGAGTAACCATGGAATTTCTTGCCGGTTCTTCTCCATGGAAGCGACCAACCCGAGCCGTGCACCTTTTTCGACGTTTAATAAGCGCCCGCCTGGGCCTATGTGAAATAAAAATATTTTGATTTGATTGATTTGACTCGAAATTGGCGACCATGTTTAAAGAGACTGATGAATGTGGAAGCAAGAGAGGTCCTACGTCATATTAGATGTGGAAGTACCAGTAATAACTGTTCTCAAAGAGATATTTACCATAAACTCTTTAGGTACGAAATCCCTTCCTCCATCCTTGCAGCATCTTGGCACGGAGCCGTTAAATCCTCGCGATTGTGACGAAGAAGTTATATCATGATCCAGAAATTGTCCCCACTGCATTAACAGGTGGGTAATCCCTGGATTTTCTACATTCTGGTCTTCGTGGATCAATGAGCTGATCTCCCTCGCTGAGGGGAGCTGGCTTCCGAAGATTGACCTGCGAGGCGCCTGTAGGCCGTCCGAGTAAGAGGGAGCTAGGAATCTTTGGACTGGAGTCATGGTGGATCCCCATCGGGGTCTGTGTAAGTTGTTGCAGGTGCCATCGTGAGTGCGGTAGCTGGAAAAAGATAAGTTTAAAGTTAAGTAAAGGTATAAGGGGAGATCTTTAACCTTTCGAGAGGCAAAGATTAAGAAAGATTGAAGATTGGAAATCATGAAGGATTAAAAATTTATTCAACATCCGACGTTGGCTTTTATACACAGAAAGGATAAGTAAAGAAAGTTTCTAGTCGAGAAGGTCGCGGCATGCGGGGAGTATGACCCGAGTCTATTTATTGTAGTGTGCGTGTGCACTTATAGGTAATCAGTGTATACTGATAATACTCAAACATAAGTGGAAGGTTGCACACTTGCACTATAAACTATAAGGAAGAATATTAAATTGGGGCGCGTCTTCATGGATGGCACTATCTGTATACACGGTAACATTTAACATGCTAGCAACATATTTGGGGAGCACAGTTGTAGTGAAAGTTACCGAAGAGAGCGAAAGTGAAAACTCGCGTTGTTGATTATGCGTTCACGATTTCAATGGAATCTTCGGAATATTTGATCGCCCGTTAAACAGTCGACCTAGCCGGTACGCGGTTTCGAACCGCGGTCAATGATGTAAATTGTACCTCAGGACTACATTGAGTATAACAGTATGTACTATTAACGATATAAACACATACTCAGCGAGGTATTCGTACAAATTAGTACTTATTACATATATTATATAAGAAACTTGCGTTCTTTTTTATAATTATAAGTTAGGACGAATAAAAAAATATAATTTGGAACTTGGAACCACAATGATGTCTTTGTGGTTCCAAGTGTGTTCCAATTGTGCTTTAAACGAGTTTCCTTCCGCGTACGCTCAGGCTGTGGAATGAGCTCCCCGTTGAGGTTTTCCCTGGAGAGTACAACATGGAGTTCTTCAAGAAGGTGTGAAGAGATTCCTGCAGGGTCGGCAACGCGCGAGCTATACCGTTGGAGTTGCAAGCGTCCATAGGCGGCGGTAACCGCTTACCATCAAGCTGACCGCATGCTTCTTTGTCAACATCGTAGAATAAGAAACTGTACATACTGCTGCACTGCGAATGCAACACTATCGTAAATGATGAACAGCTCTATTGTAAGTATAGTGTATATATACCTTTCAATATATGTATATGTCTGTCTGTATAATATATATCTCTGATGGATAGTGGGTGTGTGGGTACTACCTATACAACTCTGCCTACCCCTTCGGGGACCATTGTGGGAAGCTGTGAGGATATGTATATACCATCCAATACTGTTTTCTTAATTTTTTTTTAAATTTCAATTCCTTCTATGGTTTTAATGTTTATTGTTTATTAAATAAATAAATAAAGCAAATAATTACCGTTTAGAAGCTGGGGGGCACTTCGGGACTCCTCTGAGAGGGCAGTGCTGGATGAGGGTCGACTCGCGCAGGGCGCTGGCTGCTGGGAACTGAATTTCTTCCGTTCGCCCTTGTAAGTCCCCACTGGAATAACAGATTTGAAACAGTGATTAAAGAAACAAATCCGAATAACACACTTAATTTTATATTTGAAACCGTCTGTCCATTTTATAGGATTAGAAATTAAGCAAAGCTTATGTTATGGTAACTAAAACACGATATTTACTTATATACATAGGAAGTCCAAAACTAAGGAACAAATACTCGTGCTCTTCACACAAATATCTGCCCTCGGGAATCGATCCCGCGACCACAAGTTTCGCAGTCTGGAGCTCTAACCACTAGACCAGACGGCCGTCAATATTAGTAAGAATAAAACATATTTGAATCTTGCAGTTACCATATAAATACTCGTATATGTTGTTCCTTATATAAATTGGTAACAATTGACTGACAACAGTCAGATGAGATTTTGACAACAACTTTGATGAGTTTGTTATCTACACTAATATTATAAAGAGGAATACTTTGTTTGGTTGTAATGAATAGGCTCAAAAACTACTGGACCGATTTTAAAAATTCTTTCACCATTCGAAAGCTACATTATCCACGAGTAACATAGACTATATTTTATTTTGGAAAAAAATAGGGTTCCGTAAGATATTTGGATTTTTCGGACACAAACTGAAAAAAATCAACCAAAGAAGTTACTTATTTTAAACTACAAAAGATAGAACCATAAAATGTTATAATTTATATGGCAAAACAACGTTTGCTGGGTCAGCTAGTCTTAAATATGACAATAAATTTGATACACTATACTTAAAAGCTGACAGCTTTCAACGTTTTCCAAGTAGCACTATTCCGCCACTACGTAATGAGCCCTAAGGAACCGGGTTATGTGATCAATCGCCAGCAAAAAATAATCACAAACTCTCAATAAAACCGTAATAATACATTAATTGAGCCGTGGTGGCCGAGTGGTTCGAGCAGTTGCCTGCGACGCAAAGGTCGCAAGTTCGAATCCCGACTGTACCTATGAGTTTTTCTGAACTTATGTACAGTGATTAGTCACACCACGAGCTTTAAGGTGAAGGAAAACATCGAGAGGAAACCTGCATACGTCTGAGAAGAAATTCAAAGGCGTATGTATAGTCGTGCTGGAGTAACGGCGATGGACTCGCCATCTGTCACGTTGGCACCTAATATACCTCTGGCGGAAAGTGGGTGTGTGGGTATTACCTATACACCTCTGCCTACCCCTTCGGGGACCCTTGTGGGAAGGCGTAAGGATAGATTATTATTATATATATATAATTCGCTCCAAGCATATAATTACTCAAGAATACATGACTGTCTATATACCTATATACATATGTATATAACTACGATATATATATAAAGCTGCAATAAAACTCGTACTTAATTATTCAAGCCACCATTAAACAAACATAAAAGCCGACTATTATCTTTGTTTAACGATAACTTTGAACGTAAGATTGAATAACAAAATTATTAACTAATTTGAAATAAAATTTATGCGTTTAATGGTATAGAAAGTGCAGGCAGGTACATTATAGCTAGAAGTTTCGTAAATATCCTATTAAAGTTATATGGGTAGTAGTTTTATTGCTTGCAGAAAACTTAATAGGTTATTTAAAGTGGTTTAACTCGAAATTAGCATAGACTTATTCCAATTCTTCTAAGATTATGAATTAGAAAGTTTGGGAGTATGTTTGTTGCTCAATCATGCCAAAACGGCTACACAATTGGATTCAATTTGGCATAGGTATCCATTTTTAGCAGGATATTTTTCTGTGGTGCGAGTAGTTGCCTGCGACACAAAGACCACGTTCGAATCCCGACTGTACCAATGCGTTTTTCTGACCCTAAGTATAGTAATTAGTCACACCACGAGCTTTACGGCGAAGGAAAACTTCAAGAGGAAATCTGCGTATGCTTGAGAAGAAATCCAAAGGCGTATGTATAGTCGTGCTTGAGTAACGGCGATGGACTCGCCATGTCACGTTAGCACCTAAAATATATCTCTTGCGGAAAGCGGGTGTGTGGGTACTACATATACACCTCTGCCTACCCCTTCGGGGAAGGCGTGACGATAAATATATATTTATATAAATATTCTACCAATTAAATCAAAGTTTATGGGCTTCACCGTGGGTGAAACTTTGGGGCTCAGTTAGTTTTATATATTTTTATATCTCTCTCTATATTTATATGAGGTGTATCTTTTAATACCCGGCAGATGAAACTCGCCGTCTGTCGGGCGCGATTTCATAAAATTTCTAAATTTCTAAGCTTAGTCTCTAGCAATAAAAAGGTGTCATTCTGATGCTTTTCTCTCAAACTACGAGAGAGAGTAAAGAGCGCCAGTTCTCTCTAGACTTACAGACGACTTTCATTTCATCTGCATTGATTAGTCTCTTACATGCTCGCTGGCTTCGAGTTCTCTTGACATTATCATCCTTGAATACCTACTCAGTTAGGCGAGTGATATACGCATATATGTATGGAAAGGTGAAGAAAGATGAAGAAAGGTGAAGATCGCAGTCAAGCGCTGCTTCTAGGGTAGTTAACGTTACCAGACAACAATAATCGCGAAGGAAACGCCTTCGAAACCACGTAGTGAGACATTTGGGGTTCTAAGGTAGGTAAGTTTATTTACACGCATAGTGATTTTAATAAGATGTATTTTTTTATAGCGAGTGGCAAACAAGCATACCTATGTCCCATCTGTTGGGAAGCGGTTACCGTAGCCTATTTAGCCTCACGATACCGCAGTATCACGCGTTGCCTCTCTGTGTCCGGAGAGTTATACTGTACTAGCTGTGCCCGCGACTTCGTCGGCGTAGACAGCTTTTATACCTTTCGAAAAAACCTTTTTTTTCAACAAAAAGTATCCTATGTTACTTCTAATACCTCCGAGAATATGTGTACAAAGTTTAATTATGATCGGTTAAGTAGTTTTTACGTGACAGCGTAACAAACAAACTTACATTCACATTTATAATATTAGTAAGGATTGGCAACATACGACCGCTGCTGCCAACAAAGTGTTAAGAAGATATAAAAAAAATTAAGACCATCGATCGCGGTTTCTTCACACTAGACAGCAACAAATTTGTTGCTGCCACCCATGTGGTGTAAAAAAAAAATCAAATAAGTCTGTCAAAATATCAACTTGCAATATCGACATATCATAAATAATGCACGACAAAATTGCTAAATAAATATAATTATCACTTGTAAATGCTTTTAACACGCCGCTAGCCGGTGGTCTCCGATACAGAGAAAGCCTCACTTTCGCTTAAGTAAGGTCGTACGAGGCATCACATAATTATTACAGTACACCTGCGTTAAATTATAACTGCTCAGCACCCTTGGATATGTAGCATTACAATAATTAGCATAAAACGTCCCCCAATATAAGGGCTATCTACATACATACATACATATCATCACGCCAAGTCCCTAACGGGGTAGGCAGAGAGTATAGAGCGCCAGTTCTCTCTACACTTACATACCTCTTTCGCTTCGTCCACATTCATCAGTCTCTTCATACATGCTCGTCGGTTTCGAGTACTCTTTAACGTTCCCGTCCTTCAGAGTCCGATCTATTTGATCCAGGTAGTTGGAACGTGGCCTTCCTCTGCCTCTTCTTGCACACACTTTTACTTTGTATATCTGTTTCGTCAATCTTTCTTCACTCATCCTTTCTATGTGTCCAAACCAACGTAACATGCCTTTCTTCATCTTTATAATCACGCCCTCATCCACGCCAGTTGATTTGCGAATCTCTTCATTGCGGATTCGATCTAATATCGTTACGCCGCACATTTTTCGAAGAGATCGCATCTCGACTGCATTCAAGCTATTTTCATACTTCCTCTGACATACAAGGGCTATCTAATAAATAAAAAGGAAACATCGAGATGAGACCTGCATACGGTTGAGAAGACATTTAAAGACGTAAATATGTGTAGTCGTGCTCGAGTAACGATGGTCTCGCCATCTGTCACGTTAGCTCCTAATATATCTACACTAATATTATAAAGAGGAAAACTTTGTTTGTTTGTTTGGTTGTAATGAATAGGCTCAAAAACTACTGGACCGATTTGAAAAAATCTTTCACTGTTGGGAAGCTACACTTTCTCCGGTGAACATAGGCTATATTAAATTGGACCCGATAGGTGGCGCTGCGATCGAGTTACAGGAATTTAACTTTTTCACCCGGGCGAAGCTATCCCTTTCTGTGTGTCTTAAGGTGGATTCGAGAATGGTTTAGATTTACAATTGGACCCGATAGATGGCGCTGCGATCGTGTTTCGGGCAATTTAACTTTTTCACCCGAGCGAAGCTGGGCGGGACAGCTAGTAACTTATAATTTACATCCCAAGGGCAGGTAATTTTTTTACAATAGATGATATAAAATATAAGTTATTTTGTTTTAATTTTAATAGTAAAAATCTGACTACTTAAATATTTAGAATCTATTGATAGGTTGGGGATGGAAATGAATTAACGGATCCTAATGAATAAACTATACGTTTTATTTATCCTTACGCCCTCCCAAAAGGCTACCCCTTTGGGCAGAGGTGTGTAGGTAATACCCACAGACCCACTTTCCGTTTTATTTATTATATAAGTGAAAACCTATTTAAGCATCAGGCGGACTTTAATTACCCTAATAATCCCTCTGCTGCCAACACAATATAATAATCCTCCCCCCTCCCTAAGGAGCTCATTATGGGAAACCTTATACCTACATCACACGGGAACACAGTACAAATAATATGAGTTAGTTGGCTGCGGACTTCTATAATTAGGTCCTGTGCCAGTCGGGCAGCACTAAATTCGAACGGGAAACCCGTTATGGCCTGCCTCTCTCAAGTTTTCTTAATTAGTTAACTTAAAAAAGTCTTAAGCTAAAACCCACCTGCGTTTGGCACCGCACAGTCATAGTTCAGTCAAGTCAATCCATAGTCAAGTCACAGTCATAATATAGCACACTGTCATTTCACGTCACTGTCTGTCATAAGTGGTATGTATAGCTGTCATATCAGTCTTCAATTTTGAATTTGGAATGACTAGAATTCGAATTAAAGTAGAGTGCTTTCAGTATGCGACGGAACGCCATCGCGTCCGCGCGGGACTGGCGTGGGGGGAGCGCTGCGCTCGTTCAAATACTACCACTACCATCCACTCGTCGATCGTCAACGACGCTGTCGTAATTAAAAAGTTGTGTTGACAAACAGCCGGTGCTATGCCCACGACCAATTTGTTTTGGAACTGATTGATTTACTTTTAAGGGGCTGGCATCGTTTTCATAGCATATTGGGATCGTTTTTCACGTCTATTTGCTTTGTTGTAGACATACCTAAGTAGGCCGCATTTCGTCATTGTATTTGTAACCACTTGTCGATTTGGTCTAACTGCGTTATACACACAATTACTTCTTCGATCTCATCTCTCATATTTATAATAATATATCCTCACGCCTTCCCACAAGGGGTAGGCAGAGGTGTATAGGCAGTACCCACACGCCCACTTTCCGCCAGTGATATATTTTAGGTGTCAACGCGACACATGGCGAGTTTACGTCACCATACGCCTTTGAATTGCTTCTCAGACGTATGCAGGTTTCAGGTTTTTAAGGGCATACGCATAAAATTTCTTCTCTCTCTCTCTTTCTCTCTTTGTGGCTTTATGCAAATGATCCGATGACATCACCCGTCGGGCGATAGGCTCCGCTAGATATTGCAACTTGCTATCAATTGGAATTAAATTTCGAAATTGACGCGGGTATTTACAGAACAATAATCTTTTTTATCCGATTACGCCTATATTCGGTTGCCACATTAAAAGGCACTTTGTTTGTTGCCCAAGTAAAAGAGCATCCAAAAACTTTATGGGAGCAGGTAAAGTATAATTGGACTGATTCTCAATTTTAATACAGTGCTTATTACTTTTGCAATGTTATTGCCAAATATCACTTAAATATTACCGATACTCGGAATACATTTGCAAGGTGGCTAATTCTTTTCTTGCAACTGGCAACAAACCTTGAACTATATCAAAAATACATACATACTTATCATCACGCCAAGTCCCTAACGGGGTAGGCAGAGAGTGTAGAACGCCAGTTCTCATTAGACTTACATACCTCTTTCGCTTCGTCCACATTCATCAGTCTCTTCATACATGCTCGTCGGTTTCGAGTACTCTTGACGTTCCCTTCCTTGAGTGTCTGGTCGTCCTTGAGTTTCGTGAATCTTTCTTCACTCATCCTTTCTATATGTCCAGAACAAAGCAATATATCAAAAATCATTTTTTTGATGAAAAATGTTCCCTCTCCCAATTGTAATTGTAACGTCTGTGACGATTTATATCACATCCTAATGGAATGTGTCAGACAGAAGAACTATGATGGGATGGAGCCAGGATGTGGGTCTGTGTAACAGTATCCTGGCGAACCCTAGTTCTAATAATAATAATATATCCTCACGCCTTCCCACAAGGGTCCCCGAAGGGGTAGGCAGACGTGTATAGATAGTTAGGTACCTAATACCCACACACCCACTTTCCGCCAGAAGTGTATTAGGTGCCAACGTGACCTAGCCCTAGTTCTGATGATATAAAATATTTATTAAAATTATATAAGCGTAGATTTTAATTACTTTTACATCCAGGTGTCCTTAAATAAAGAGAAAAAAAAATTTTTTTTTTGAGATTACATACGAATGATGTTGATCAAAGATTTAAGTGGTTTTTCGGTTTAAATTAATTTATTTATTGCTTTTCCACTGATATATAATGCATATTTAATTATATTATTCGACGGCCGTCTGGTCCAGTGGTTAGAGCTCTTGATTACGAAACTTGAGGTCGCGGAATCCCGCTCAGGGCAGATATTTGTGTGATGAAAACGAGTATTTGTACCCTAGTCTTGGAAGCCTTTTGTATTTATGTATATGTTATATCGTTGTCTAGTTACCATAACACAAGTTTTGCTTAATTTGGGGCTGCATCAATTTGTGTGGTCTCTCAAGGTATTTATTATCTGTAATTAAATTTATTATGGTATATTATGCACCATGTGGGGCAAAGGAATTTAACATTTGTATTTTAATAAATGGTGCAAAGAATATAATGGTAGGTGTGTTAGAGAACTGGCGCTCTACTCTCTCGCTTAACTCTTGAGGTTATGAAGATTATGGTAGTCTCAAAAGACTAAGTTGTTTAAAATCACTCTGAACTCCAGTCAATATGTCAACACAGTTGTCCTCTCATTTGGAGCGCAACCTCGCGAAATTGAATCTTCGGTTTGTGTGACGCAAAATGTTCAGTCACCCGTGTATTCCACTTGACGCTCACGACAACCAATCTTTTTACTCGACCAACTCGTCTTCAATCAATATTATTACCAATATCATGTTTTCCTTATATTTGTAGAAGCCGTGGTAGCCGAGTGGTTCGAGTAGTCGAGTAGTAAAAAGATTGCAAGTTCGAATCCTGACTGTATCAACGAGTTTTTCTGAACTTAAGAACAGAGATTAGTCACACCACGAGCTTTACGGTGAAGAAAAACATCGAGAGGAAACCTGCATATGTCTGAGAAGTAATTGAAAGGCGTATGTATGGTCGTGCTTGAATAACGGCGATGGATTCGCCTGCTGTCACTTTGGCACCTAATATACCTCTGGCGGAAAGAGGGTGTGTGGGTATTACCTATACACCTCTGCCTACCCCTTCGGGGACCCTTGTGGGAAGGCGTGAGTATATATATATATTAATATATATGAAGGTTTCCTCTCGATGATTTCCTTCACAGTATTTGGTAAATATTGTTATTGTAAATAACGTAAATACTATTCAGGTGAACTGTTAATTTAGTAGCCAGCTATTTTAACTGTGTCACACAACCACCTTATTACCAATAGTATTAATTACAAATATTGGTTGTCAACCACAAGTGACCACAAGACAAACTGCTTATAAAAATCCCACTACAATTTGTCGCCTATTCCAGATTTGATCAACGCGAACACGAATATACGATATATATCTTTACGCCTTCCCTTTAGGGCCCCGAAGGCGTAGCATAGGTAGTTTCCACACACCCACTTACCGCCAGAGATATAATTTAGGTGCCAACGTGACCGATGGCGAGTCCATCGCTGTTACTCAAGCACTACTATACATACACGTTTGAATTGCTTCTCGAGACGTATGCAGCTTTCCTCTCGATGTTTTCCTTCATCGTAAAGCTCGTGGTGTGACTAATAACTTTAGATAAATATACAATATAATTGCACAAATTCGATTACTCATATTGATTGAACAGAACAGGCGTTACTTCGATACACAAACAAAGGTCGAGAAAAACATTACTAGCTATTTCCGTAGTTGGGTAAATGTGTACGCAATGTAATTGGTGACCGCGGTTTCGATCTAATTCTCCGATTGGCTTGACTTGCTATAAATATTTGTCACATAACAGTGACATAATGTCTGTTGTATTAACTTGGACACTTGGAGAACGTTTAATGTTATATCTTCACGCCTTCCCACAAGGGGTAGGCAGAGGTGAGCGGTTGGAGTCGTCCGCAACGCAACGGTTAGTAATCCCAATCCCGTACTAATTAAAATTTCTAAACTTAAGTACAGTGATTAGTCACACCAAGAGCTTTATGGTGAAGGAAAACATCGAGGGAAATCATCATATGTTTGAGAAGAAATTTCAAGGACGTGCATACATTTCTATAGTCCTTGAAAACACCGATGGACTCGCCATCCATCACGTTGGTACCTACAATTATTTCTGTGGTAAAAAGAGAGGTGATGACCCCTTTGCCTGCCCCCAAGAATAATCTCTATCTTGTCTTGTCTAATATCTATCTTCTTGGAGTGCGTGAATCCTATGAGCACAGTATTATATTAAAATTACCTTTGCTGATTTCCAGAAATAAAAACATCTAGCTATATTCATACATATCATCACGCCAAGTCCCTAACGGGGTATAGAGCGCCAGTTCTCTCTAGCTTTACAAACCTCTTTCGCATCCACACTCCACTCGTCCACATTCATCAGTCTCTTCATACATGCTCGTCGGTTTCGAGTACTCTTGATTTTCCCGTATATCTGTTTCGACTTTTGCTTTGTATATCTGTTTCGTCAATCTTTCTTCACTCTTCCTTTCTATATATGTACATGGATTATTTTTTAAACTTATTAATACCCAAAAGTTATTGTTTTGCATTTTGTCCAATTTCCCATGAATACGTTTCTCTCGGCAGTGCCTATTTCCGTTCGAGCAGAACGTAACGAATACATAATAACGTGTTAGTGCGGCTGCCCAAGTTCATGGGCTTGGATGGAAAGTAAATTGGCGCTGCAAATTGTGCCTGCGAGCTCTGAGGTTTCTCTTTAAACGTGTGTAGGTATGCTGTTATGGTAGTCATTATTAAATGGAAAAGGTAATTCACCCGATCAACGCAGGATGAAGGGTTAAGTTAGATGTCTATATCTATAAAGCTAGATATATAAGCTATATGATTTAAAATTCTATACAATTATGAATTATATAATTTAGAATCCATTTTAAGCCTCAACATCCTTAATTATAACAAAGCTTAATGCGAAAGTGGGGTAAAAAAATTCGAATGTAATTTTTACATTTAATTCCTACTAGCTGTGCCCGCGACTTCGTCGGCGTGGACGGCTAAAAAAATCATTTTTCGAAAAATCTTTCGTAAAAATAATTTTTTTTTAATAAAAAGTATCCTATGTTACTTTTTATACCTCCAGGAATATGTGTACATACTTTCATGATAATCAGTTAAGTAGTTTTTACGTGAAAGCGTAACAAACAAACTTACATTCACATTTATATTATTAGTATATATTATTAATAATCTATATTATATATAGATTATTGCGCTCTATTCTGAACAACTGTTCCATATTCTAAGAAACAGCTGACAACTCTAAGGAACAACAGTTCCTTATATGACTTAGCATCTAATGTTTTGAATTCCGTTTCATCAAAATAATACTCTAATGATTTAAAGAAACATCTGACAACAAACAGGTCTCTGTTGTTTTAAATTTTAATTCTAACTTTTTAAAAATTTCAATTCTAACATTTAGACCAAAACTCCGCCGTTTGCCCCAGCACAGTACATTACATTGATTTTTGTTTCTATAAACAGGTAGTCAGTTGAGAGTATATATTCTTTTATAGTTTAAGGTATATATCCTCACGCCTTCCCACAAGGGTCCCCGAAGGGGTAGGCAGAGGTGTATAGGTAATACCCACACACCCACTTTCCGCCAGAGGTATATATATTAGGTGCCAACGTGACAGATGGCGAGTCCATCGCCGTTACTCAAGCACGACTATACATACGCCTTTGAATTTCTTCTCAGACGTATGCAGGTTTCCTCCCGATGTTTTCCTTCACCTAAAAGCTCGTGGTGTGACTAATCACTGTACTTAAGTTTTATAAAAACTCATTGGTACAGTCGGGATTCGAACTTGCGACCTTTGCGTCGCAGGCAACTGCTCGAACCACTCGGCCACCACGGCTCAAGGTAAGATTCTAGGCGACCTCCTGTATACTAAAACCGGCGATCTTTTGTGCCCTACGTATCTTAAGAGTACGTTTGTGTCGCGCATAATTTTCACAACTTTCACTCAGTTGTCACTTTTCCATATTCGCTCGGCCATACATCCCAATATACATAAACTGGTTTGTGATATTTCGCTTCCTACAACCAGCTAGTGAAAGTTATAGTATGTTATCATTTGTTATTAGTTCGAGAAAGTCGATTCCAATACGTTGCATTGTACATTTTTAACGTTATTTTACGTAACCAACTTATTTTGGCTTAGCTCTCAACACGTCTGTTTTTTGCCAATCTGCGGTTCTTTCAATTATGTATTGCTGAGTGTTTATTAAAGAAGATATTATGTAAGGCGTGATGCTGCAGGAAGTATGGACATGTGTTGGTTTTTTGTAAGTTCTAGAGGTGTAAGAAATTACAGCCCGATTGCTGAAATGAGAGGTAAATATCGTGGGCACGATTCCTGATGAAAGTTTTTGCGTGATGGGCAAGTGTTAGTATCATCATTTTCTTGTTCTTCTTCTTCTTCTCAGCATATATGCGTCCACTGCTGGACATATGCCTCTTGCATGGATTTCCAAGCTGATCTTGATGCGGCGATCCTACTCCAGGTCGGCCATGCCGTCTTTTTAATGTCGTCCGACCATCTGGCTTGCGGTCTTCCAACGCTTCTGCCACCCGTTCGCGGCCTCCAGTGAAGCGCTCGCTGGCTCCATCTGTCATCGTCTCTGCGACCATATATGACCAGCCCATTGCCACTTCAATTGCGCAACTCTTTTTCCGATGTCGGTAACTTTCATCATAATTTTGGATGCTCTATATTATATTCGTATGTTTAAGTATGTGTAGAGTGTTTAGATAGTAATCTTAGCAGGAACTAGAAAATTTATCATATTTAAGTAATGTTCGAAATTCGATACGGAGGAGGTAATTCAGCTTTTAATAAATCGTTGGATTTCGAACTCGAAACCTAATGATTTCATTTCGGTATAGAATTCAAACGTCTTCTCAAAATTATCCCTTTTGACATGTCATTTTAATTAATTAATTTAATTGTTATAAAACATTTTAAGAAAATGTATTGCCTGTACACCACACACCTTATATTAAACGTTGGCACTCGAATATATCACCAGCTAAAGTGTGTTTTACACCACTGCCTACCTCTTCGGGGACCTTTGTGGGAAGGCGTCAAGATACACGTAATCAGGATAGTCATTTAATGTAATATACTCACAATATATACATGTTTATTTACAAAGTAGTTGTTGTAAGGCGCGCTTTCCAACAACTTCCACACCCGCCCAGTTTTCTCTATAACCAGACTGTAGTCTATGGCGGATGTACGGTAACACCAACAGGATGTAGTCGTAGTTATCTATGGCTAGTTGTATTACCGGATAAATTGATGAATAATAATATATAGTATTATTGATCAGTTGATGCATAAGGGTGCATCTATTCATTACGTTATTCAATTTCGCCGGTTTTTCAAACCTACGGCCTCCATGGAATGGCGTGAGATTTCACTCAATACCGTTCCCAATTTAAAGTGAGAATTTAAAAAATATTAGATTAAATATATTGCGTTAAATTTATGAGAAATAGTTAGGTCATAAAAAATAATTAGTAAGCTTTATCTTTGTCAGCTTTAGCTTTGACAGTTATACTGGCAAGAGATTATATATTGAGATTTATAAGAAAGAAGTATAGAACCTCAATGAGAAAATCGAACATTATATAACATAACAAAAAAAATAATTTGGTCCCCCTAATTCCTCACGCAATTAATGGACGCCCCCTAATGATACCTGTTTAACGAAAAATATATATTACTTAATGTCATATTATGTAAGTGAAAGAGTGATTTTGAGTAATCAGACGTAATTCTTTAGAGAAAGTAATAGGACGCGACCTGAGCATCTTTCTATTTTTGATTGATATCTGTGATTGGTGGGTGGATGGATTGTGGGTGAAATGTATGAAGCGGGCACAGTATCTCCACTCAGTAAAAGGTCGGCAACGAGCGATATATATATCTTTTTTAATATCTTGGGACTACCTCAGCTCAATCCCACACAAATTGCCATAGCACCAAATTAAGCAAAGCTTGTGTTATGGTAACTAGACAACGGTATATTTAGTTATACAGATAGTTATATATCTATATAAATATAATATACATACATACATACATACATATCATCACGCCAAGTCCCTAACGGGGTAGGCAGAGAGTATAGAGCGCCAGTTCTCTCTAGACTTACATACCTCTTTCGCTTCGTCCACATTCATCAGTCTCTTCATACATGCTCGTCGGTTTCGAGTACTCTTAACGTTCCCGTCCTTCAGAGTCCGATCTATTTGATCCAGGTAGTTGGAACGTGGCCTTCCTCTGCCTCTTCTTGCACACACTTTTGCTTTGTATATCTGTTTCGTCAATCTTTCTTCACTCATCCTTTCTATGTGTCCAAAAATATAATGTATATAATATAATAATAATATATAATATATATATAAATAAAATTATTATTTTGAGGGAGGGAGGGCACAACGGTCAATTCCCGTTCAAATTCGGAGCAGCCCGACTGGTACCATTACCTCCACCTTACAGAAGATCGCAGCTAAATGGCATTACCCTCGGGTGTGTCGTGTTCCTGTGGTGAGTAAGGTCGCCAGGCTCCAAGAGGAAGCGGTGTGTCAGCAGCACAGGACCAGTAGTGCAATTCCGCCGTAGTGGTGACCAGGCGCGGCATGTCGGTGCGGTTGTTAGGGAGACCCGGTGAAACGGCTGTCCGCTGGCCGCCCGCATATAGTAGGGGTCCCGAACCCAGGGATCACCTAATCTCCGCCCTGGGAGGCTGACCCGCACATGTGTGTAAAGTCCTGGGTGTAGTGGTCGTGCCGGAGGAGGAGACCGGAGTGGACCCGGCCGCTGCATCAGGGGGGGATCGGGGGCCCTTCCGACTTCCGCTCCGGCAATCCGCACTACCTGTACATCACTGTGGCGGATTGAGACTGCGCTTTGTCCTCGTTGATGCCGACACAACGATTCCTCTTCTTCCTTTTCAGCACCCTTAAAAATCACCAATGGCCAAAAAGTACAAAAATAGTAGATTTTTCTCAGCGGCCTCCCCATCCACATTAAAAATGGACTTTTGCAACATCAGGGGACTTCATTCTAACCTAAACGCAGTCCACCAACACCTTGAGACGACGCAGCCGACTCTGCTATTTCGGACGGAGACACAGATATCCTGCCCCGATGATACATCGTACCTGAACTACCCCGGGTACAAGATGGAACACAATTTTGTGCGCCGCGCCGGGGTATGTATGTACTTCCGGGAGGATATTTGCTGTCGACGTCTCCACGGCCTCGAAGACAGAGACCTGTCAATTTTGTGGGTGCGCGTAGACTATAGTGGCAACACTCGAATCTACGCGTGCCTTTACAGGTCCCATAGCGGTGACACAGACACAGTTCGCCTATTTGAGCACCTGCAATCGACAACGGACAAAGTACTTGAGCAGTACCCCTCCGCGGAGTTGGTGGTTTTAGGAGATTTTAACGCTCACCATGTTGAGGGGCTTGGTTCTCGGTCCACTGACTGCGCGGGGAGGGCTGCTTACGAGCTTGCCCTGGCTTATGGCTTCTCGCAGCTGGTACAGCAACCAACCAGAATACCGGATATCGAGAGCCATACAAGCTCCTTACTGGACCTTCTGCTGACCACGCGACCGGACAGCTATTCCATCTCGGTGGGTGCGCCGCTTGGCACATCCGACCACTGTCTGGTCCGGACGCAAGTGCCGTGCGCAAAGGCCGAAGTGCCGCGACCCCCGGGGCGGCGGCGCATGTGGCACTACAAGGCAGCAGACTGGGATGGATTGCGTGAATTTTACGCATCGTACCCGTGGAGGCAGATCTGCTTCGCATCAGAAGATCCAGACCCCTGTGCAGCAGCCGTCACTGAGACGATACTGGCGGGAATGGAATGCTACATTCCAAACTCGCTAGTAGCTACAGGGGTAAAGAAACAGCCGTGGTTTAATAAGCCCTGCAAGGAAGCTAAATTATCTAAGCAAGCCTTGTATGAGGCGTGGACTACGGCTCGATCCAATCTGGACCCCAACATATCTGATGCAAAGCGGAAACTTAATGCTGCCTCGAGGCACTGTAAGCGAGCGATTGCCAGGGCGAAATTCGATTTCGTCAGCAGAATTGGTGAGAACCTCGCTAGCTACCCTTCTGGCAGCCGTGCTTTTTGGTCCCTTGCCAAGGCTGCTGAGGGAAACTTTTGCCAGTCGTCCCTACCACCACTCCGTAAGCCGGATGGTAACTTGGCCCACAGTGCCAAAGAGAAAGCGGATCTATTGGGCTCTCTCTTTGCCTCGAACTCGACTATGGATGACGGAGGCGCCACACCGCCAACTATCTTGCGGTGTGAGAACTTTATGCCGGAGATAAGCATAACCCAACGGGAGGTCCGGCGGGAGATGCTGTCTCTGGACGTCCATAAGTCGAGCGGGCCAGACGGTATTCCGGCAGTGGTGCTTAAGCAGTGTGCTCCTGAATTGTGTCCTGTTTTGACGCGCCTATTCGCGCTTTCCTACTCCACCCAAAAAGTCCCAACTTCGTGGAAGACCGCCCACGTGCACCCAGTGCCCAAAAAGGGCGATAGATCAGACCCATCAAATTACAGGCCGATCGCCATCACCTCCCTCCTCTCTAAAATTATGGAGCGAGTGATTAACACACAACTCCTGCGATATCTAGAGGGTCACGGTTTGTTGAGTGACCAACAGTATGGCTTCCGCCATAGTCGCTCAACGGGTGACCTTCTAGTATATCTCACGCACCGTTGGTCACTCGCCATTGAGAATCAAGGTGAGGCATTAGCTGTTAGCTTGGATGTGGCGAAAGCGTTCGATCGGGTCTGGCATCGCGGTCTTCTATCGAAGCTTCCATCCTACGGACTGCCAGAGGGATTATGCAAATGGGTCGCCAGCTTTCTGTCCAGCAGATGCATAAGAGCCGTCGTCGACGGTAGCTGCTCCGAAAGCATGGACATTAATGCTGGAGTCCCGCAAGGCTCTGTGTTGTCCCCGACTCTGTTTCTTCTGCATATTAATGACATGCTTTCTATTGAAGGCATTCATTGCTATGCAGACGACAGCACTGGGGACACTTACTACACGGGCCGTGCTAATCTCCCTCGTTCCACTGTGGAGGAAAGTCGCGAACGACTTGTGTCTGAAATCGAGAGTACACTTCGCAGTGTCTCCGATTGGGGTCGACTAAACCTAGTCCACTTCAACCCCACTAAGACACAAGTGTGTGCGTTCACTGCTAAAAAAACTCCATTCGCTGTGGCTCCACAATTCCAGAACACTCCCCTGAACATCTCGGAGAGCATTAGGATCCTTGGGGTCGATATTTCTGGCGACGTTCAGTTCCGTGGTCATTTAGAGGACAAGGCTAAGCTGGCGTCGAGGAAGCTCGGTGTGCTCAACAGAGCTAAGCAGTACTTCACATCTTCACAAAGGCTGCAACTTTATAAGTCGCAAGTTCGGCCACATATGGAGTACTGCTGCCACCTGTGGGCTGGAGCCCCTGGATACCAGCTAGGGCCTTTTGACGCGGTTCAGAAACGCGCCGCTAGAATTGTCGATGATCCTTTGCTCACAAGCGGCTTGGAATCACTAAGTCTGAGGAGAGACTTTGCCTCCCTGTGTGTGTTCTACCGCTTGTATAACGGGGAGTGTTCAGCAGAATTGTTCGACATGATGCCCACTTCCACCTTCTACCACCGCACCTCTCGCCATCGACGGGGAATTCATCCCCATACCTTGGAACCACAAAGGTCTCGCACTGTGCGCTTCCAAAGGAGTTTTCTTCCGCGAACGCTCAGGCTGTGGAATGAGCTCCCCGTTGAGGTTTTCCCTGGAGAGTACAGCATGGAGTTCTTCAAGAAGGGTGTGAAAAGATTCCTGCAGGGTCGGCAACGCGCGAGTGATACCCCTGGTGTTGCAAGCGTCCATAGGCGGCGGTAACCGCTTACCATCAGGCGGACCGCATGCTTGTTTGCCACCCAAGTGGTATAAAAAAAAAAAAAAAAAAAAAAAAAAAAATGTATATAGGGCATCCAAGCCTAAGGTACAAATATCTGCACTCAGCGGGAATCGAACCCGCGACCTTAAGTTTAGCAGTCAGGAGCTCTGAGTATACGGCCGACTTTAGGTATTCCTCACACAACTAAGGCGGCTTACAAGCATGGTGGTAAACGGTTACCGCCTCCTACCGACGCTTGAAAAATTAGGGGTGTCGCTCACCGATTGTAGAACCTGCAGAATTATTTTCACACACATGGGCAGTCATGAACGTTGAGTAAATTCCACAGCCTGAGGATTTGCGTAGGAAACTCTTATAAACACCAATTTGTTTCCCAGCTATAGGGATGAATTCCTCGTCGATGGCGAAAGGTAGAGTGCAGGATTACAACCAGAAGGGAGGAATGCTTAAAAAATCTTCCCGCCTCTCTCTTCCTTCTCACAAGGGTCCCCGAAGTGTTGGCAGAGGTGTGTAGATAGTACACACTACACACACACCGACTATCCGCTAGAGATATATTTTAGTTACCAACGTGACAGATGGCGAGTCCATTACTATCCAGTTGACTCCATTGATGTTCAGTGTACAGGAGATCAATATATTATAAGGCTAAGTGATAAGGCTTTTGTAAAACACTGCTTATGCAAATCATTGTAGAGATTATAGTGAAGTTATTGCAAGTAATCGTCGCAGCCTTTCTTATTACTCAAAAGAAAAGATGCAAAAAGAGTTTGATTTAATGTAGATAAATGGCTGACTGTGAAAGCTTCATGACTGCATCCTCATTATTAAAAAATAATACGTATGATAAAGCATAACATTACCAACGCAAATATACATAAAAATGTAATGACTTATGAATGTAGACGAAGCGAAAGAGGTAAGTCTAGAGTTACTGGTCTACGCCGTGAAGGCGGCTTGATTATAAGCATGTAATTCTACTACTATCGTGATTTAAGTTGGAATTTCATGGAGCTTATAAATAATGAAAGGCTACAAGCCTACTCTCTACGATTTCTATTAGACAGGGGAAGTTACATATGCGAAGCAATTGTCGCTCGACACATCTCATAATTAGATAATGTTTGACGACCAATCTCTCAAATGTGGTAAGATCGCGGAAAGATGTGATAATGGGACACACTGAGAGGGAATGTTCATTATTTTTATACTTAACTAGTTGTGTATCGCGGTTTCACCCCCTTCAAATTATATGTGAGCCGTGGTGGCCGAGTGGTTCGAGCAGTTGCCTGCGACGCAAAGGTCGCAAGTTCGAATCCCGACTGTACCAATGAGTTTTTCTGAACTTAAGTACAGTGATTAGTCACACCACGAGCTTTACGGTGAAGGAAACATCGAGAGGAAACCTGCATACGTCTGAGAAGAAATTCAAAAGGCGTATGTATAGTCGTGCTTGAGTAACGGCGATGGACTCGCCATCTGTCACGTTGGCACCTAATATACCTCTGGCGGAAAGTGGGTGTGTGGGTATTACCTATACACCTCTGCCTACCCCTTCGGGGACCCTCGTGGGAAGGCGTGAGGATATATTATTATATAAATTATATGTATCTACTTGTTTTTTTCTGAAATACGACATATTTTATTCGTCGAACTAACTAAAATATAATAATCTATTACCTAATTAATTTACTTACAATAACAATATTTATAAAAATCTGTTGTAGGTATTGTAACTATCAACTTTTAGATAATTTTTTTGACCCAAATCGGTATCCCGAGGCAACGTGCCAAGAATACTAACAGGTGGCAATGCTAATTCTCTGAGCGAGATATGTTCCAGCCCGCCTGTCACGACAGGTCTCGATTAGACGGCATGAGACAAATATATTGATGTGTCAAATATGTCGTCATTGAGTAACAAATCAATGAGTGAAGAAAGATTGACGAAACAGATATACAAAGCAAAAGTGTGTGCATGAAGAGGCAGAGGAAGGCGTTCCCCGTTCCAACTACCTGGATAAAATAGATCGAACGCTCAAGGACGGGAACGATAAGAGTACTCGAAACCGACGAGCATGTATGATGAGACTGATGAATGTGGACGAAGCGAAAGAGGTATGTAAGTCTAGAGAGAACTGGCGCTCTATACTCTCTGCCTACCCCGTTTGGGACTTGGCGTGATGATATGTATGTATGAGTAACAAAAATCCATACAAACCTCCGAATTTTTAATGTTAGTTGGACAATATCAACTGGATGTCCTCTGATTCTTCTTCCAAACACTTTCGCTTTCGCAACATCAAAGTAACATGCCCTTCTTAGTAACCAAACTTATTGCGGATTCGATCTAAAATCGTTTCGCTGTTCCTTGCTCCAAGGGTACGCATATCAGCAGAATTTATACTATTTTCATGCTTACTTTGGCATACCCTGCGTCTACTAAGTATTGTAACTTGAAAGTGACCATTGTACGACGGACATATCTCATTACCGTAAGCGGTGCGAAGACTTCCCGCTGCGATGCGCGACCACGCAATATGGATATGACGTGCAATGAGTAACGATCACTTTCTTCAACTTACGAAATATTATTTAATTTTTAACTAGCCACGCACTAGTAGTGCCTGCCTTCGTTTTAGATGCTTTTAAAATGTCATGTATTATTGAGGTGTTCCGTGATACTCTTAAAAACGCCTTCCAATAAGGATCCCGAAGGCGTAGGCAGAGGTGTATAGATAATATTCACACACCTACTTTCCGCCAGAGATATGGTGCCAACGTGACAAATGGCGAGTCTCTCGATCTCCATTACTCAAGTACACGACTATACATACTCTTTTTAATTTCTTCTCAGACGTATGCAGGTTTCCTCTCGATGTTTTCCACTTACAACACTGTACTTAAGTTCTGAAAAATTATATGGTATACTCGGGACTCGATCCTGTGAGCTTTGACAGTGACAGGTGGCGAGTCCATCGCCATTACTCAAGCACGACTATAATACATCTTTGAATTTCTTCTCAAAAGTTTACTTGTGTTTATTTGCTTATTTTGCCACACAGATATTGCAAATCTAACCTTTTTGGATCCTATGACTATAGAGCCTCTTTCCTATTTAACTTTTTAAAAACCTTTGATAATAAATTATTTACGTCTATAATATAAGAAGATGGACAGACAGGTCAAATCTACGCACTTCGAGCATCGCTATGTATAAGTATTGATAGTGCGAAGTCATCAAAATTTATGATATTTATCTAATTAAATTTCAACAAGTTATTGTTACATCAAAGTTTAAGTTATGTAAAAACTAATAAACGTTTAAACTTTAAAATAAATTGTTTGAAATTGCTTCCGTTTGTGCAATGCAAATAATAAGGTGTTTGGGGTTTTTCTTTATTTAATTTGTATGAACGTTGGTGAACGACGAAAGAAGGGTCGGATAGGCTTGTTTTGTAGTCCTAAATAAATTAATACATGCCATCGAAATTATTTTAACTTCAAGAAGTTTTGGCAAAGGCTTTTGTAACCAATGTTTTTTTTCTTCGCTTTTCTATGACAAGGATCCCAATGAGGTAGACACAGATGTAATTATTCTCTGGATTATATTAGCTGCTAAAGTTAAACATACGTTTGAGAAGCAATTCAAAGGCGTATGTGGAGTCGTGCTTGAGTAACGGCGATGGACTCGCCATCTGCCACGTTGGCACCTAATATTATATCTCTGGCGGAAAGTGGGTGTGTGGGTATTTCCTATACACGTCTGCCTACCCCTTCGGGGACCTTGATGGGAAAGCGTGAGGTGGTGCCCACGCGGGTGAAATCGGTGCATAGCTACATTTACAATTTCTTTAAGAATAGACAATATAATAGACAACCACTGTATGTAAAAAGCAAAACATATTCTCTTAGACAATAACACAATTGTGGGAATTGGAAACTGTGTTTGTCATTTGCCGTCGGTAAGAGAAACTTAGAAACCATCTGCTTTATTGTTCTCTCGGTGAATATGGTCTTTTTCTATTTTCTAACCTTTTATCTTCCTATATTTATAACTAGCTGTGCCTGCGACTTCGTCCGCGTGGTATTTGATAAAAAAAAATGTTTCTAAATTAAAAGTAGCCTTAGTTACTCCTTTTTACATCAGCTATCTGCCAGTGAAAATCGGTCCAGCCGTTTCGGAGATTAGCCGAAACAAACAGACAAAAACTTAATGTAGGTAGCCTTATTACTAACACTATTTATTAAGTTATCTTGTTTCCTAACACTATGGACTCATGTCTGAATGAAATTATTTGATTTGATTTGATTTGTAAACTAGAAAAAAAAAATTTTGGTGTATGTACCGTAAATATATACATATGCATGTATATTAATAAGAAGCCGTTATTTCAATATTACAAACAGACACTCCAATTTTATTTACAATAAATGTCTTGGGAAAATTCCAAACAAATTGTCCTTAATTAAGTAAAGCTTGTACTATGGTCACTGGACAACGATATAAACGGCTATATTCATAAATACATAGGTCATCCGAGCTTTAGGTAGAAATACTTGTATTCATCACACAAATATCTGCCCTTAGCGGGAATCGAACCAGCAACCACAAGCTATGCTGTTAAAAGCTCTGACAACTGCACTCATGGAATACATATTATATTTAGCCTTTCTTTACCATGTAGCCATAAAAACCTTCATACATCCTCACACACTTTCGCATGTAAAACTGGAACACAAGCAACATTTTATCCGTTGCAACTTGTGCAAGATATTAGTTTGTGGACTCCAACAAATTGTTTGTTTCCACACACAATTGTTGGAACAATGGAGAGAGTGATATATCAGAAAGTAGGTATCATGGATGTCTCGATCATTTTTATAATATATATCTAATATAACCTCACACCTTCCACAAGGGTCCCCGAAGGGGTAGGCATAAGTGAATACGTAGGTAGGTAACACAATTGTTTGTGTTGTGTTCCTACGCGGTGAATAAGGTTTCCAATATTGAGCTCCTTGGGGAGGGGGCAGGATTGTTACATTGTGTTGGCAGCAGAGGGATTAAACCCATTATGCTGCCAGTACACTATAACTCTCCGAACACAGAGTGGCAACGCGCAAGTGATACTTCGGTATCGTGAGCGTAAATAGGCTGCGGTAACCCTTTCCCATCAGGTGGGCCGTATGCTTGTTTGCCACTCTTGTTGTATAAAAAAAAAGTAATACCCACACACCCACTTTCCGCCAGAGATACATTTTAGGTGCCAACGTGACAGATGGCGAGTCCATCGCCGTAACCCAAGCACGACTATACATACGCCTGTGAATTGCTTCTCAGACGTATGCAGGTTTCATCTCGATGTTTTCCTTCACCGTAAAGCTTGTGATGTGACTAATCACTGTACTTAAGTTCAGAAAAACTCATTGGTACAGTCGGGATGCGAACTTGCAATATTTATGTTACAGGCTACTATTGGAAAACTCTTTAAACAATATTACATAACAAATATCACATTGGCGGTCATCGGCCGCGCACCCATCCAACGCGCGCGTGCAAAATGGAAAGTGGGTGAAAGTAGACCTTGGTCTTGAAAGCGAAAGGCACACGTCTTCCTAGTTGTGGCGTGCACATAACTCATGGATGTTATGTGCCGATAGTGATGTACCGGTTGAACTCTCCACGTAACAATAGATCGATTGTTTAAACAGCCAGGTCAAGCGTCGTTTTTTGGGTTTTAAAGCAGTGTATTTGCATTATTTGTATAATGTCGTGGTGGCGAATGGTGGGAGTAGCTTACATGTTTGGGGGGGCGTCCATAAATTACGTGAGCTGTTTAAGGGGGGGGAGGGGGTCGAGTCAAATCTCATAAAATCTTACGTTAGAGAGAGGGTGGGTCTCGGCAAATACCACGCAATTCTTTTTCTGATTAAACAAAAAATATATATACTATTTTGGATCATTTAATCCAGATTGAACATGCGTAAGATTTAATCTTATAGTTGAACTCTCAGCAATATTGATTACAATAAAAATCCAACGCGTTTACGTAAGAAACCCACATTTTGAAAAACCTCACGTGAGATTGGGGGATGGGGGAGGGGGTTGAATAAAATCTCACGATATCTGACCAGGGGGGAGGGAGGGACAGAAAATCTAAAAATACACCTCTCGTAATTTATGGACGGCCCCTTGTCGGTTTTTTTTACACTTGCTCGTGGTGTGACTTTACTTAAATTCCGGAAAATTTTAACCGACCAGATTCGAACTGGCAATCTTTGTGTTGCTTTGTTGTTACTTGAACCACTCGCCTCTTATATATCAAACATATTCTTGGCTAACCCAGTTATATATATATCCTCACGCCTTCCCACAAGGGTCCCCGAAGGGGTAGGCAGAGATGTATAGGTAATACCCACACACCCACTTTCCGCTAGAGATATATTTTCGGTGCCAACGCGACAGATGGCCAGTCCGTCGTCGTTATTCAAGCACGACTATACATACGCCTTTGAATTGCTTCTCAAACGTATGCAGGTTTCCTCTCGACGTTAGGTTATAGGCGTATAATTTAATACCTTATAAGTTAATTCATACAGTGACCAGTACACCTGTTGACCATTAGCTCCGATATAAATTAATAATAATAATAATACATTTATTTATTCAGACGTGTCCGTTGTTAATAAATGATTTTCTTACATCTATGTTAGTAAATATAATTTAGCAACACATGTGTGCAAAAGTGCTGGTCAGATATATTCAAATAGGATTATCTGACCAGCACTCGAACAAACGCTTTCATGATTGCCGAATCATATGTTATATCATTATCGGCAATCACTTGGAGGATGCTATTGGTACTACCCCGAATTCTGTTGAGTATGGAGGCAGTCCTTTTGCGTATTATAGCATGGAAGCCATCCACTCGCGCTCCTACAAAAATGTTAGACGCACTGCAGAATCGGAGTAATCCCATCAGAAACCTAAAGCCTTTATTGTATTGAATACGTAGGTCATTAAACGATCTCTGCGTATATGAGATCCACAGGCTGCTCGTGTACAAGGTTTGGCAGTATGCCTTAAATAGTGTTATTTTGACTTCCTTACTACAACGAGCGAACCTGCGCGCCAGCATATTGCTTCTGATCGCCAATGCCCTACGTTCCCTTTCAACATCTAATTGATCATTGAGGCACTCGGTTACAACGTCACCCAAATATTTGAAATTGTGTACCCGCTTTATATTTCCTCCGTTCAACTGGATAGCGGGCACTAGCAATGGGCATTTACCTCGTGCCTTGAAGACCATGAACTCGCTTTTACTCGTATTGGACAGTAGTCCATGCCCATGCGCATACTCTTCACAGCGGGCTAGCAGACGTCGGAGCGCCCCGACGGTGGGACTCAGCAAGACCATGTCATCCGTGTAATTGATATTGTTCATAAAAACCCCATCAATCACGCAGCCGACACGCTCATTGCTCCACCAGAAGCTCATTCACATACAGGTTGAAGAGCTTAGGCGAGCTCAGTCCCCCTTGCCTCACCCCGCACTCTAGCCCGTATGTTTCAGAGAGTCCACTAGCCCTCCTTACATTATTAGTTTGGTTGGCATACTAGTAATGAAAAAGACGTTGCACCTGTGCATGCACCCTCGTTCTTTCGTTAGCTTATCCCACAGTACATCGTAGGACACAAGATCGAAAGCTTTTGATAAATCGAGGAAGCATGCATACACAGGTGTACGTCTTTACAGCTAGGCCAGGCCAGGCTTGAACCAAAACTGAGCATCGCTTGTAACTAAATGCTTATCAAGTTCAGAGCTCAGCACACTGTCTAGTACTTTAGCCACCACTGTAGCTAGTGATATTGGGCGATAGTTACATTTATTTGCCAGGTCCCGGATTTGTTTTTCACAACGGGCACAACAATAGTCCTCATTAAATCAGACGGTAAGTGTAAGTGAAGAGAGTAGCAAGTACGCGAGGTAAGTGTTTGCCTGCAGTAAAACTAACCAACAGTAAAACAAATAATAATGCATAGAGTAAGAAAAGTTTCTTTGGTGTTGTCAAGAAGAATTGTTGACACAAAAACCCTAGTCACGATATCCATAAAAATCTAGGAAATACTAACATTGTAACGTAGTACAAATTTATTTATTAATAACAGGTCTTGTCTCTGGCAGGTTATGTCAGTTTAAAAGGTTTTTGCGCGACTTTCATATGAAACTGGATAGAATTACCTTCCCGTAGTGTAAGAATAGTTGTTTCTTATCATCTGGTGTTATGCTGGTTGCTCCTTTATTATTCAATACCGTTTTTAACCGACTTAAAAAAGGAGGAGGGTCTCAATTTGGCTGTTTTTTTACGTGTATAATCAAAATAATTTATTAAACGAGCCGTGGACCGTGGTGGCCTGTACCGTCGAGTTTCCTTCATCAAAGATTGCAAGTTCGAATCCCGACTGTAAAAATGAGTTGTTCTGAAATTAAATACAGTGATTAGTCACATCACGAGCTTTACGGTGTTGGAAACATCGAGAGGTATCCTGAATAGGTTTGAAAAACCTATGTATAGTCGTGCTTGAGTAACGGCGATGGACTCGTCATCTGTCACATCGGCACCCAATATACCTCTGCTGACCCCTTCGGGAACCCTTGTGGCTAGACGTGAAGATACAATCAAAATATTTTGATGCTAAAAGGTTTTTACACATTCATCAGTCATTCTCGACGGTATATATACATATATATATCGTCGAGAATGTATATAATAAAGCAATACCCCTGTTGCTACAAGCGTCCATATATTTATTTATTTTATACCCCTCGCGTGGCAAACAAGCGTGCGGTTCGTCTGATGGTAAGCGGTTACCGCAGTCTTCAAGAGTCAACTTACTCTCACGCTGTGTCAACTCTTGCTTTATATCTAACAGCGTCGAATGCTTTAACATTATATTGTAAGGCCGCCTAGAATCCCACACCAGCTATTCCTACCGGAACCGGTTACAATATCTCCATTGAGCTTTCTAGAGAGTCGCACGCGCTTTCCCGGAACTTAGCCACCGGAGGAAGTTACATAAATATTAGTTTACTAGCTGTGTCTTGCAGTTTTACCCTCGTTATATTGATAAACATAAGTAAATGGATATGTTGATGTGTAGGAGGGCCTTGGGTAGTAGCAACATATATGGAAAACTTTTAGTCCAAATGGATTTAGATCGTAGGCACCCAAAAAACCTGTATCCTACCTACTACGTGAAGTGGGTGTTTGTGCATATATATCCTCACGCCTTCCCACAAGATTCCCCGAAGGGGTAGGCAGAGGTGTGTAGGTAATACCCACACACCCACTTTCCGCCAGAGGTATATGAGGTGCCAACGTGACAGATGGCGAGTCCATCGCCGTTACTCAAACACGACTATACATACGCCTTTGAATTTCTTCTCAGACGTATGCAGGTTTCCTCTCGATGTTTTCCTTCACCGTAAAGCTCGTGGTGTGACTAATTACTGTACTTAAGTTCAGAAAAACTCATTGGTACAGTCGGGATTCGAACTTGCGATCTTTGTGTCGCAGGCAACTGCTTGAACCACTCGGCCACCACGGCTTGTGTTTGTGCAAAATGTTTATTTGATGCTGTACCTACACACCTCCGCCTACCGCTTCGGGGATCCTTGTGGGAAGGCGTGAAGGTAAATCGGATTAGTAGTCTTTTAGCTCGATCGAAAAAATAATTAAATTCGATCTCATTTATATTTTGACGGCCGTCTGGTGTGGTGGTTAAAGCTCCTGACTGCGAAACTTGAGGTCGCGGGTTCGAATCCTGCTGAGAGCAGATATTTGTGTGATGAACACGAGTATTTGTACCTTAGTCTTGGATGTCCCATGTATTTATGTATATATCTATCTATTTAAGTAAATATATCGTTGTCTAGTTACCATAACAAAAGCTTTGCTTAATCGACTAGGTGGATTTGTGTGGAATTATACCAAGGTAAGGTATCCCAAGGTATTTATTTGTAACTAAGAGACGTAGTTTAAAACGTGTTTTAAGTTTTTCAAAAATGGATAGAGTGATTGAAAAGGGAGGTATGTATAGTTTAATGTTGTAGTGGGCGTGATGATGTGTATGTATGTGATATTGTACTACATAAGGGACACGAGCAGTAATGATATATTTCTTCATAACAAATTTAAGAGCTGGGCTCTTGTCGGCGTCTCTGATGCAGTCCCCTCCATTCGCTTCTGTCCAGCGCAACCTCCTTGACCTCCTTATACGTCATGAGAGAATTTTTCCTTTGATCTGACCCATGTATGTTAATCTTGGTCTTTCTCTCTTCCCCTCTCTCGTTCCTTCTAAGATGTTTCTAAAGAAGCTATCATGTCGTATAAGGTGGCCTATCATCTTTCCTCTTCTATTCTCGACTGCTTCCAGCAGAATTCTTGTTTCTTTGACTCTTTTCAGCACGTCTTCGTTTGTCACCCTTTCCGTCCAGCTGATTTTCTCCATCCTTCTCCAGCACCACATTCCAAATGCCTCCAACACCTCTCTATCCCTCTTTGTCATTGTCCACGTCTCACGACCATATAGTGCAGTGCTCCAGATATATGTTAATTATTAGTAAAATAATTTCATAAATTAACACAACGAGAAGGTAATTTACGCCAATTTGGCTAATTCGGTTCGACAATATTATAACAAAACTGACAGATAATGTGACGGTTATGAACTTCGCGCGGGTGAAGCACCGGGGCGAAGCTAGTCTACAATAGAACCATATAACTGCAAAATTTCATTGTCATATGAGGTAATTTGACATTGGTACGGACATCACTAACGCTGTTATGTATGCAAGCTGCGCGTGCGCACGCTAATACACATTCGTAAGGTGCAAAGTAGGCACATAGTGTCATGGGCTGGTCACTGCTCTGACGAAATTTAAGTACTTCTATCCCCTAGTACCAACTGTTCTAACGCCTCCGACCATTATAGCCTACTGCCTCTGTCATATATATAAAGTAATAATAATAATAATATATCCTCACGCCTTCCCACAAGGGTCCCCGAAGGGGTAGGCAGAGGTGTATAGGTAGTACCCACACACCCACTTATATATAACATATATATATGTTATATATATTCACGCCTTTGCCATATATGAATAAATATATAACCTCATTTCCCACGAGGGCCACAAGTGTCCCCGAAGGGGTAGGCAGAGGTGTATAGCTAGTATCCACATGCCCAATTTTCGCCAGAGATATATTTTAGGTGCCAACGTGACAGATGGCGAGTCCGTCGCCGTTACTCAAGCGGACTATACATACGTCTTTGAATTGCTTCCCAGACGTATGCAGGTTTCCTCTCGATGTTTTCCTTCACCGTGAAAACTAGGCAAAACTAAAATGCAAGTTACGTAATAAAATCAGTTACAAAATTGTTAGGAATCAGGCCATTGTTTTAACGGTCCAATAGCTCGATCCACAACGTTCACGCTGCGTTACCTATTGCGAGTGTTTCTAGATCAATCTGCTATGAGAATTAAGATTTGTAAATTCGATGTACAAAAATGTACATCGTTTGTACTTCAGCTGCTTTTAACGATGCGAAAGTGTATGAGTGGATAATTCTGTAACCACTGGACGTTGTATATGTATATATGTATGATTCGGTATTAAGTTCGCTTGTGGCCACTATATAAGGCCACGTTCCAACTACCTGGATCAAATAGATCGGACTCTCAAGGATGGGAACGTTAAGAGTACTCGAAACCGACGAGCATGTATGAAGAGACTGATGAATGTGGACGAAGCGAAAGAGGTATGTAAGTCTAAAGAGAACTGGCGCTCTATACTCTCTGCCTACCCCGTTAGGGACTTGGCGTGATGATAATAATAATAATAATATTCTTTATTGTACACACACACACACATACAAACAAATAGGATGACAAAAAGACAGAGATAACATGTAATAGGCACAACAGGCGGCCTTATCGCAAAAGCGATCTCTTCCAGGCAACCAAGTGAAGAGAGAAAAGAAATAGAGAAAAAAAGGTAGGTGTGATAGTTGAGCGGATGAAGTATACATATACTAAGCAATCTAAATAAATAAATACGAAACATATACCTATTTTATACACATACAATAACATATAAATATATGATGATATGTATGTATGTATAAGTTCATAGGTTTTAGAGCTAAGTTAATTTATAAAGCTGCTGAATAAGCATGTAGCTTAGCATAGCTAGAACTTTAAAGTGAAGGAAACCATCAAGAGGAAACATGCAAATGTTTGAGAAGAAATTCAAAGTCGTGCTTGAGAAACGGTGATGGTCTCTCCATGTCACGGGTCGTCCCCGCAAGGCTAGGTAGAGTAACGGAAAACAATCGCCGTTTCTTAAGCACGAGTATTCGTCGATTTCATCAATAATTGGATTCGAATTTTCAAAATTCGCCGCAGCCGAGCGACTCGGCCACCACGGCTCTCTTCGCACAAGCAGTAATGTAATGATTTGAGTCGTAGGACGATGAGTAATGGCGCAGGATATGCCGCATCCTATAACCTGTTCCGCCTGATAGAGACTAACTGTTTACTGAGAAACCTGTCTCCTCCGCAAGTTTAGATAGCCATCAAGTTTTCCCAGGGCTGCCAACATGGCTAAATATAATTCATCCGTTTTTAAATCTGGCAATTTAGTAAGTCCAGGTTCGCGCAAGCCATTAACTTCTATATTCTAATTAATAAAAAAAAATTAATCTTTGCTTCAATATAAAGAGTCTGTGTTTGATCTCTGAAACTACTAATATTATTAAATCTGCTACCTACTTCTAAGTCCGAGTTGGTATTTTAAAATGTAGGTGTGTCTTTGATAGGTACTAAAACGTTAATGGCTTTTAACAAATATTTCACATCACGCCGAGTCCCTAGCGGTGTAGGTAGAGAGAATAGAGCGCCAATTATCGCTAGACTTACATACCTCTTTCGCTTCTTCCACATTCATCAGTCACTTCATACATGCACGTCGGTTTCGAGTACGATTGATTTGATTTAAGTACATAGTTGGAACTTGGTCTTCTTTGTATATCTGTTTCGTCAATCTTTCTTCACTCCTCCTTTCTATGTGTCCAAACCTACGTGCGCTTTACAATCACAATAATGGAAAGTGTCTGCCTACCCCTTCGGGATCTTTGTGGGGGGGGCGTGAAGATCCTTCCTTACACGCTTTAATACCAATGGTTGTATAAAATGAATTGCTCAACAGCAGTGGCCTTGGTAATAGTAATATTAGTTTTCGATTTAAATGAACTGACATTTTACTAACCTTGGGTTCAATAGACTATCTTTTATACGGCAGAATAATCAGCTGTATACGTACATATATATGTACATATGTATGTATATACATATGAACTTTCTACTTGTAGATATAGAGACGTATGTATAGTCGTGCTGGAATAACGGCGATGGACTCGCCATCTGTCACGTTGGCACCTAATAGACCTCTGGCGGAAAGTGGGTGTATGAGTATTACCTATACACCTCTGCCTACCCCTTCGGGGACCCTTGTGGGAAGGCGTGACGATATATATATATATATATATATATAGAGACAAGGTTAAAGAAAGTAAAGGGACAATGCAGCTAACGTTATAAATGTTTGTTCCCCTTTCATGCAAAAAATACTGGATGGAATTGCATGAAATTGGACACGCAGAAAGATTATTAGCTGGATTGACACATGGTATACTTCTCATAAAAAAAATCGAAACACCTTGCTAGTTAATGTTTTGTAAGGATTATCAGAAAAATTTTGTATCAGTAAAATAATGAATGAGAAGCCGTGGTGGCCGAGTGGTTCGAACAGTTGCCTGCGACACAAAGATCGCAAGTTCGAATCCCGACTGTACCAATTAGTTTTTTCTGAACTTGAGTACAATGATTAGTCACACCACGAGCTTTATGGTGAAGGAAAACATCGTGAGGAAACCTGCATACGTCTGAGAAGAAATTCAAAGGCGTATGTATAGTCGTGCTTGAGTAACGGCGATGGACTCGCCATCTGTCACGTTGGCATCTAATATATCTCTGGCGGAAACTGAGTGTGTGGGTATTACCTATACACCTCTGCCTGCCCCTACGGGGACCCTTGTGGGAAGGCGTGAGGATATTCAGATAAAATAATACCTCATATTATTCACTATTAAACAACTCTTAACATTATATTCCTCTAAATATAATTTTTTTACTGATAATCCTTACAAAACAAGTGTATATGTTTAATTATAACAATTAAACATATACACTTAATAAAATTATATATGTAAAGAAAGGAAAATAAATTATTATTATTATTATTATGTAAGGAAAGGTATCGGTAGGTAAGGTGTATGAAATGGAATACGCGGGTAAAGCCAGCTAGTAACTTTTATTTCATCACCATATCTCTCAAGACCTCTTTCGCTTCATCATGTATGAAGAGATTGATGAATTTGGATGAGCTCACTTGCATTGGCTTACTAAAGACTCGGTTCTCTACAATTTTAAGCAATTTACACAAATTTGCGATGATATTAAGACAAAATGAAGACATTATTAAGCGGGCGAGCATAAAACCACATTGAAACCGGATGCAAAACATGTTCCGGCAAAGTTCACATCCCAAATTGCTTTGCAATTCTGCATGCAATTTGTTGGTAAAAACAATATGTAGGATGACCATATATTATACACATATATTTATTTAAATATATAGGTCAGAAGTAGGGCAACACAATGCATGGTACTGGCATAAAATAAAACTTGTATTGTTGACGTTCGGCTTGTCATCTTATCTATAAGTCAAGGGAGAGCTGAAGGTCTATCTGCCTACCTCGTAAGGGACTCGTGATGATATCTAATGTAATGAATGGATATGGAAGCGTAAAAATAGCATAAATGCAGTTGAGATGCACTCTCTTCGAAAGATGTCCGGAGTAACAATCTCAGATCGAATCCACAATGAAGAGATTCGCAAATCAACTGACGTGAAAGAGGGTGTGATTGTAAAGATGAAGATAGGCATGTTACGTTGGTTTGGACATATAGAAAGGATGAGTGAAGAAAGATTGACGTAACAGATATACAAAGCGAAAGTGTGTGCAAGAAGAGGCAGAGGAAGGCCACGTTCCAACTACCTAGACAAAGACGAAGAACTAGAAAGCGACAAGAACGAATGAACTGATGAATGTGAACGACGTGAAAGAGGTATGTAAAACTAGAGAGAACTGGTGGTCTACTCTCTCTGCCTTCCTCGTAAGGGACTCAGCGTAATGATATCCAATCACCGAACTATCTTCTATTGCAAATCCAAATAACGCGATTAATTCCAATTAAAGATATCTTCCTTAAAGAGCATGTGTGGAGAACTCGATCCACATTCCACTTCCTCCTGTATGGTCTTACGTCTTCAGTATGTTTCCAAAGATGGCCTGATGTATCTGCTTACATATTTGGTGTAGAATGTAGACATGGTTAATGTTCAAGGAAAGACTAACTTAGAAATAATAATTTACATAATTATATATTTAGGACCCTCTTATTTGTTTGTTCCCTGCAGAGCGACCAGTATAAGATAAAAGGAACTTATCTAGTCCATACAATTAAATAAAATTGGAGTATCTGTTTGTATTATTAAAAGTACCTGGATGACCGAGCTTAGCTCGGTAAATATAATATAAAATATTATTAACTTTTTTACAGTTGTGGTTGTCACTAATATAACATGGTATACTTCATCTAACATTTAGTGTTTATTTCATGTTAAGAAACGAAAAAGGTATGCCAATTTAAAGAATCATCTATCTAAACATATAATAAAAATGTAACGGATCCCTGTCTGTGCATGGAAGATGTATAAGAAAAAAATATGATTGAGACCTTTATCAACGCAAACAGAACCCAAAACACTGATTGTTAGAATTTTTGTCTGTTTGTCTGTGCGTATGTGCTCACTAAACCTCAGAAACGGATTATAGATATGGTTTGTAAAACTGTAGCGGAATACCATCTGAACATGGTAGATATATGTGAAAAAAATATGATTGGGACTTTGGGACCTTTATCAACGCAAACACACGTTGAGCCGTATGCTGCCGCAAAACTTGTAGACATCGCTCCTGTTGTTCGTCATTTTCAGTAGCTACACGTTGTGCCGTACGCTGCCGCAAATCTTGTAGACATCGCTCCTGTTGTTCGTAATTTTCAATAGCTACACGTTGTGTCGCACGCCGCCACAAATCTTGTAGACATCGCTCCTGTTGTTCGTAATGTTCAGTAGCTACACGTTGTGCTGCTCGCTGCCGCAAATCTTGTAGACGTCGTTCCCATTGTTCGTAATGTTCAGTAGCTACACGTTGTGCTGCTCGCTACCGCAAATCTTGTAGACGTCGTTCCCATTGTTCGTAATGTTCAGTAGCTACACGTTGTGCTGCTCGCTGCCACAAATCTTGTAGACGTCGTTCCCGTTGTTCGTAATGTTCAGTAGCTACACGTTGTGCTGCTCGCTGCCGCAAATCTTGTAGACGTCGTTCCCGTTGTTCGTAATATTCAGTAGCTACACGTTGTGCTGCTCGCTGCCGCAAATCTTGTAGACGTCGTTCCCGTTGTTCGTAATGTTCAGTAGCTACACGTTGTGCTGCTTGCTGCCCGCAAATCTTGTAGAAATCTCTTCTGTTGTTCGTAATTTTCAGTATCTACACGTTGTGCCGCACCCTGCCGCAAATCTTGTAGACATCGTTCCCGCTGTTCGTAATTTTCAGTAGCTACACGTTGTGCTGCTCGCTACCGCAAATCTTGTAGACGTCGTTCCCATTGTTCGTAATGTTCAGTAGCTACACGTTGTGCTGGTCGCTGCCGCAAATCTTGTAGACGTCGTTCCCGTTGTTCGTAATGTTCAGTAGCTACACGTTGTGCTGCTCGCTGCCGCAAATCTGGTAGACGTCGTTCCCGCTGTTCGTAATGTTCAGTAGCTACACGTTGTGCTGCTCGCTGCCGCAAATCTAGTAGACGTCGTTCCCGTTGTTCGTAATGTTCAGTAGCTACACGTTGTGCTGCTCGCTGCCGCAAATCTGGTAGACGTCGTTCCCGCTGTTCGTAATGTTCAGTAGCTACACGTTGTGCTGCTCGCTGCCGCAAATCTTGTAGAAGTCGTTCCCGTTGTTCGTAATGTTTAGTAGCTACACGTTGTGCTGCCCGCTGCCGCAAATCTTGTAGACGTCGTTCCCGTTGTTCGTAATGTTTAGTAGCTACACGTTGTGCTGCTTGCTGCCCGCAAATCTTGTAGAAATCTCTTCTGTTGTTCGTAATTTTCAGTATCTACACGTTGAGCCGCACGCTGCCGCAAACCTTGTAGACATCGTTCCCGCTGTTCGTAATTTTCAGTAGCTACACGTTGTGCTGCTCGCTACCGCAAATCTTGTAGACGTCGTTCCCATTGTTCGTAATGTTCAGTAGCTACACGTTGTGCTGCTCGCTGCCGCAAATCTTGTAGACGTCGTTCCCGTTGTTCGTAATGTTCAGTAGCTACACGTTGGGCTGCTCGCTGCCGCAAATCTTGTAGACGTCGACCCCGTTGTTCGTAATATTCAGTAGCTACACGTTGTGCTGCTCGCTGCCGCAAATCTGGTAGACGTCGTTCCCGTTGTTCGTAATGTTCAGTAGCTACACGTTGTGCTGCACGCTGCCGGAAATCATACAGACGTTGCTCTCGATGTTCGTAATGTTCAAGAGCTACACGTTGTGCCGCACGCTGCCGCAAATCTTGTAGTCGTCGTTCCCGCTGTTCGTCTTCAGCGGCCATAGGCAACCTCTCGTAAACATCTAAATCACAAGATCTTTCTGCTCGAATAATGTTAGTCAAGTTTTGCAAGACTCTTACTTTACCGCACTACGTGTGGGACGAGCGGAAAGCTGATTATTTTCATGGTTTTCTTGAAATGAGTCTTGCTTGTCGATCACTATTTTCTTCAAGATATTCTTGAAACGAGTCGCGGCTGCGTGGATTAAGATTGTGTATAAGCGTTTATTTTTTTCTTCTTTTAGGCATTTTGTCATGTATGTAAACAATTGATTTTATATATAATACGTCTACGATAACGTCAAACCAGGCTTAAAGTTTGTTGCTTAGCAACGCTTTATTGTTGGAAATTAGGAGATTTTCATTGCCTAAAAACATGGATATAACTACTTTTTTTAAAAATGAAACCTAGCCAGATCGATTTTTCGTCCCCGAAATCTCCCCCCTAGCAAATTTCATGAAAATCGTTGGAGCCGTTTCCGAGATTCAGATTATATATATATATACAAGAATTGCTCGTTTAAAGGTATAGGGATAACCGCTTTTTACTAAATGCATATGGATGTATACAGGGTACTTAAAACAAAATATATTTTTTTTAAATTATTTGTCTGTCTGTCTGTTTGTTCTGGCTAATCTCTGAAACGTCTGGGCCGATTTTGAAAGGACTTTCACTGGCAGATAGCTGATGTAATGAGGAGTAACAGGCCAAGTACCTACTTCGCGGAAGACAAAATCATTTCTTACTATTTCATTTATATAATAATATATCCTCACGCCTTCTACAAGGGTCCCCGAAGGAGTAGGCAGAGGTGTATAGTTAATGCCCACACACCCACTTTCCGCCAGAGGTATATTAGGTGCTAACGTGATAGATGGCGAGTCCATCGCCGTTACTCAAGCACAACTATACATACTTTGAATTTCTTCTCAGACTAGACTATTATATATTGATATATATTTTTACACTTTCCCACATGGGTTTCCGAACGAGAAGGCATTGGTGCAACATCCTCTTTGGGTTTCACAAGATAGCTAGCCTTTTTTGGGTGCTTATCGTACTACAACTGACGTATATGAATTGTGTAAAAATATGAATTGCAAACGAAATGCCCGCTGATTTATTTGCAACTAAATTATTTCAAACCTCATTAGTTATGTTGTAACGGATGTTTTATTATCAAACTAGCTGTGCCCGCGACTTCGTCCGTGGCTGTGGCATTTAACATATAAGTATTTATTTACAATAACAACAATTAATAATATTTACAAAGAACAATTGAAACTAACTACTTACAGATAGAATATTTGACCCAAATCGGTATCCCGAGGCAACGTGCCAAGAAGACTAGCAGCATTGCCACGCCTGATAGCAATGCTGATTCTCTGAGCGAGATATGTTCCAGCCCGCCTGTCACGAGAGGTCTCGACTAACATAAGTATACATATAAGTTATTGTTTAGTTTCTAAATCTATAATTTATAAGTAGATAAAAATGAGTAACGTAGGCTACTTTTAACATTACTCAGTTTTTCTTGGGTTTTTACGTGGTACGAAGTTCGCCGGGGCAGTTTATAATAGATATTAGTAGGAAGAATTTTTCTCTAGTGTTTATTTTTGCTAGTGCCGCAATACTTCACTAATAAATAATCGGTCGTTTCACTAACCTGTTCAATTGCTTGAACCTGGTTGCTGCTTGCAGTGATGCATGACCGTATCTGGTGAACTTGGCGGAGTCTTCAGATGGGGCGTTGAAGGCAGCCACGTAGTGCGCCGGGTTGGTGTCGTCTATCCAGAAGCCTGAAGTTCATTCAAATAAATTAAGAAATCTTGGGACAGTTCCACACAAATTTACACAGCCCCAAATTAAGCAAAGCTTGCGTTATGGTAACTAGACAATGATATATTAATATACTTATATAGATAGATATCTACATCAAGTACAAATACTCAATCTGTAAAATATCTGCGGGAATCGAACCCGCCACCTTAAGTTTCAAAGTCAGGAGCTCTAAGCACTAACCCAGACGGCCGTCATAAAATGTTATATTTGTGTATCGTTTGGCATAGGACAAGGTTCAAACCTCTTGAGATGAGCAGAGAATTAGAATCCCGGCTGTACCAATGAGTTTTTCTAAACCTAAGGACAGTGATAAGTCATACAACAAGCTTTACGGTGGAGGAAGACATCGAGAGTATACCTGCATACGTTTGAAAATAAATTCATAAACGTATGCATAGTCATGCTTGAGAAACGGCGATGGACTCGCCACCATATATACTTTCGGGGCCCTTGTGGGAAGTCGGAAGATGTAAATATTACAATAACTTTGTTAGGAAGCATATATTATGCACTTTATTGCGTGAAAAATGATTTAAAATAGAAGGTTTTTCTTTAAGAACCAATGTTTTTTTGAGTATTTTCATAAAATACCATCTAAATTGTATATTTATTATATCACAATTAGTTGAAATTTGTAGATATACTATAATAATTTTCCAACTTACCCATAGAGTACAGTTTAGGTTCCACAACGTTAAACAGTTCATTGATTTTGTTAATCCCATAGACAATAGCTTCGGATATTTTTTCTTTTTCACCGCTTTCCTCATGATCATCCTGATCATTATCGTAATCATTATTCTTCATATCATCCAAATAATAATCGTCATCATTGATGTCTGTTTTCTCAGTAACATTTGTAGAATTTGTCGTATGATTGAGGGTAGTCAGATTTTCTTTGTCACAGTACGTGATGACTATGGTCGACACGTTCTTAGTAGCTGAGTATGAGTGATTTTTATTGTGATTTCTCTCTATTATCGTTATATTGTGAAGTTCCTTTGTCAGAGTACTATTAAACATGGGCATAAGATGTTTCAACACTTCTATAATATTGTGAGACGATGTATTGTTTATGCTTGTATTATTGGGCTCTATGGTCAGAATTTCGACAAAATTAGCTCTATTTGAATTTAAGCTATTTGCTGTCGCATTGACTTCATGGTTAATATCAGAGTGTTTCTGTGATTTTACTAAGTCTATCTTTTCTTCTATACCACTTTTGATCGGAAAACTACTTTTGCTATTGTCCTTGTCATTTGGACTAATTTGGTCGTACACGATCGTTGCTTCATTTGTTTTAGTATCATTAGTCATATTATTCTTTATTCTATTAATAGAGGCTATAATATCATCCACAAGTTTTTCTTCGTTGTAGTTAACATCTGGATTAGGTATATTTTTGATTGAATTTAGAAACAACTTAGCTCGTTCATTGTCTTTCAGATGAAACCTATTTCCGGTTCGGTTGTGAATTTTAAATATGTCTTCAATAATTTTTGATAGAGGACAGATAGCTGTGTTGTTTCCTGTAGGGTTCGATTCCAGCTCTTCACTGGAGGCAAAAGTTAACAGCAATGTTAAAGACACGAAGATGTATTTATATCTGTAATAAAAGAAGGAAAAGTGACCTTAAATAAACTTACAGGTCTTTTAGTACGTATTAAGGTTGGAAGGATTGAAAACCCAGATTTGCGTGTAATTTTGGTCATGGTAGGACAGGATATTTTCAAAGAGGAACTGTATGAATGACCTTATTTCCAGAGGCCGCATAAGGCCCATACCGCCCACGGCCTTGCGGTGCAAAGGGCCTTGCACCATCAGAGGGCCTCGGGAAATGTACCTTGCCCACATTAAGTTTAGGTCGTGCGCTACTGCTCAAATATACAGACAACTTCAGGTGTCAAATCTGCTCACTGTTAGAGGACGTGTTAAAGAAATACACATTGTTCCAAATCCATATAGTAAGGGATAAGGTAAGATAATAGTTAAACATGAAACCATCGACGTCAACAGAGATGCCTAAATATCGATATTGATGAATATGGATGAAGCAAAGAGAGAACTAACGCCCTACTCTCCTCTCTGCATCGTGAGCGACTAGCATAGGGCCCACCTGGGAAACGGTTACCGTAGCCTATTTACGCTCACGATACCGAAGTATCACTTGCGTGTTGCCACTCCTTACTGGAAACCTTATTCACCACGTAGGAACACAACACAATAAATTGTGTTGTTTGTCTACGGACTTCTATAAGGTGGAGGTCCTGCCCCAGTCGGGCAGCTCCAAATTAGAACGGGTAACCCGTTATCTCTTAAAACTTGGCGTGATTATGTATATCCACGTAAGTCCAAGTAATATCTACTTTGATTCCAGCCTAATACTGAAATAACGGATTCCACGATTGCATCAAAACTCTTAAATTGTATTCCTAATTAACTTTTAGCGATTTTTGTCGCAGCGTTGCACAAACCATGGCTTTTCACTGAAATTGCGAAAATTGCAAATTAACTAATGTCTTCATTAAAATGCAGAACTAATGTATATTTTTTCAACCGATTGCAAAATTAACAATTGACAAGAAACTGCGTCTATTTTACTGCTTATAAATATAGTTGCGCCCGCTGTGTTGCTTGAACTATATACTCAATACCTCTAAGGTGTATGAGTTCTTCCATCAGTAACCATTTAGGTTGGTTTTTGTATGATAGAAGTACATATATCATATTATATACTAACTAAAGCCGTGGTGACCGAGTGGTTCGAGCAGTTGCCTGCGACACAAAGGTCGCAAGTTCGAATCCCGACTGTACCAGTGAGTTTTTCTGAACTTAAGTACAGTGATTAGTCACACCACGAGATTTACGGCGAAGGAAAACATCGAGAGGATACCTGAATACGTCTGAGAAGAAATTTGAAGGCGTATGTATAGGTACGTGCTGGAGTAACGGTAACGGACTCGCCATCTTACACGAATATACCTCTGGCGGAAAGTGGGTGTGTGGGTATTACCTATACACCTCTGCCTACCCCTTCGGGGACCCTTGTGGGAAGGTGTGAGGATATATTATATTACTAAATCGTTTCATAATTCTGTTCAACATCCAAGCCCGTTCAGTGTTTGTGGCGTAAATGATAATATCCTATTTCTCATCAGAAAAATTGAAACACCTTGCAAGATGTTGTAAGGATTAGCAGAAAAATGTGAGGTATTATTCACTCTTACACGACATTTAACATATATCTCTAAATATAAAATTTTTTCGGGTAATCCTTACAAAACATGAACTTGTAATGTGTTTAGATTCTGATGAGAAGTGTATATATTACGAATCGTACCAGAAAGACGCTTTTGCACATTAGTAAGAATTAACAGCTCGTATGGTTTCACCTAAATGAGAAGTTCTAGGAAATAATAGTTCTTTTGCAAATAAAACAATTAAGTGACGCTAGGAAGGTAGCAAAAATAGTTCCCGATTGGAGTAAATTACGTAAATTCGATACGAATTGTGTCGTGGGAAGAAATTCGTGTGGGAACTCAATTACGTCATATTTCTTTCACATAAGTTATTTTTTTATACCACATGGGTGACAAACAAGCATGCGGTCCGCCTGATGGTAAGCGGTTACCGCCGCCTATGGACGCTTGCAACACCAGGGGTATCACTCGCGCGCTGCCGACCCTGCAGGAATCTTTTCACACCCTCCTCCTCCAGAAGAGAAAGAAGAACTCCATGTTGTACTCTCCAGGGAAAACCTCAATGGGGAGCTCATTCCACAGCCTGAGCGTTCACGGAAGGAAACTCCTTTGGAACCGTGCAGTGTGAGACCTTTGTGGTTCCAAGGTATGGGGATGAATTCCCCGTCGATGGCGAGAAGTGCAGTGGTGGTGGTAGAAGGTGGAAGTGGGCATCATGTCGAACAATTCAAGTTGTAATAGCAGTTCTTTATCTTTATCAGCAAATGTTGATGATAAAGATAAATAGATTTTATATGTTTAAAGTATTAAAGCTTTATTGGTGTAGATATTAAGTGATAGGCAATATTATCGGTCTCATTCTTTTGCCTTGGCTGAGTGGTTCGAGTACTCGCCTGCAGCACAAAGATCGCAAGTTCAATCTTTTTTTTCCTGAACTTAAGTACAGCCATGATTCACACCACGTGCTCAACGGTGAAAGAAAACTACCAGAGGAAACCTTCATACATTGGAGAAGAAAGTCAAAGGTGTATGCACAGCCGTACTTGAGATACGGCGATGGACTAGCCATCTGTCACGTTGGCACCTAAGGTATATCGCCGTAGAAAAGTGGGTGTCTGGGTACTATCTATTCACCTTTGCCTACGCCTTCGGGGACCCTGCTGAAAGAACTGTGATGGCCGAGAGTAGTTCGAGTAGCCCGCGACACAAATATCGCAAGTTCGAATCCCGACTGTACCAATGAGTTTTTCTGACCTTAAGTACAGTGATTAGTCACACCACGAGCTTTAGATTAGCTTACACCTGAAATCCAAACACGTTTAGTCCTGCTTGAAATTGGGCAGAATTTTATGAAGTCTTGCATATTGTGACGACTTTAATACTATAAGCAAATTATTTCAAAGAGAACAAACCTCACAACTTCCATAATCATTAGCGCATTCCACTATCCGCATTAACACCAACCGGTTACAACCGTTATTAAACTATTTAATAAAAAAAATAACAAGGAGGCTATTTATACGGAATAATTAACTTTAAAAAAAAGTGCAATATTTATAAACTTAAAATTAATTGATTGTGCGTTGTTAAATTGGAACCGATTTGAAAGGACCGATTCCCGCGTGCCTCAGTGTTGCCAGGCGCGGGATGACTGCTCTTACATAACATCCAGAGCTGTTGGTGATCAAAGTACTGTTATAAGACCTCGCACCGAGCGATGATCTCTGGTTTGCGTGCTTGTTTTGCGGCGAAATTAGCTTTTTTGACTCTTTTCACACCTAACGTTCGCAGAGAACGTTTTTCTATGTGTTTTTTTTGCTAATGACTTTTGGAGTTCCGTGACGGGACCACAATTAATTTCAAGATTTAAAAAATATATAACATTACTGCATTATTACATATTACTAGATGTACATCGCGGATTCATGTACGTTAAATTTGATTTCGTTTCTAGCTCATTTGCACCCATGAGTTTTACTCGGGGTTTTCTTGGTTTTTAGTCGGAGGTCGATTTCGAACTTGCAACCTTTGTTATGCAGGCAACTTTTCGAACCACTCGGCCACCACGGCTATGAATTTAAAATCCAATGCACTGCACTGTAGTCGGTAGTAGTATTTAAACATTGTTTTTTTTAACTATCCTTTACGATTAAGGTTGAGAAACATTTGAGAAAGCAAGTTTTTGTCTGTAGCATGATAGACAACCCCAATGGGTTTGCCAATGGTAGATGGCTTTCAACTACGGATCCCTTCTCATACACCGAGTATTCGAATCGTAGTTATTCGATAGTTTTTTTTTACTTTTTTTGTTGCTATTGATCGCGTCCGTTACAACGACTGTACGGCCAGTTACATTCTAAGCTCAATTACTAATTTAATAGCGTTCATAGAGTACATCGCGTCTGCTAAAGGTTCTATTTAGATTGTATCTCTATTTAATTGTAACGTTTTGTAATTCTAAATAGATTTTATATTTGGAATAGTCTGACATCGTACCGTCACCTACTCTATTGAAATTATCGGTTTTGTTATTGAACGCAAATTGTTTTTGTTAAATCCATTGTGAGATTTCACTACTTGAAATCGTAACATACACACGTTTTTTTTATTAACAACATCAACCATTTACTATGTCATCGCTATGATAACAATATGTACATAATTATATAACCTCGACGGGCATTAATTTAGATTAGGTTTAGCACGATTATACATACGTCATAGAATTTCTTCTCAAACGCATGCAGGTGTTTCCCTTCATCGTCAAGTCGTAGTGTGATAAGTACTTAAACTCGGAAAAAGTTTATTGATTACAATATAATTAAATAAAAAATATGTCTGCGGCTCACTTCGGTGTAACACACGGCCATAGCGCCCGAAGCTAAAATCATTAGACGCCCCATACGAGCACCGGACGTGGGCGATTTGAAGAGCCTTCACCCAGGGCTGACACTTATATTAAACTCATTAACAGGACTAGCAGTCACAATACAGGACAATAGAACTAGTCTTCTCTTGTTAAACTCGATTCCTGTGAAACATCAATCCTACACATTCGCTCAGTGATATACGGACGGCCATCTGGCCTAGTGGTTACAGCTCCTGACTGCGAAACTTAAGGTTGCGGGTTCGAATCCCGCCGCAGATATTTATGTGATGAACACGAGTATTAATAAGTCTTGGAGTGCTATGTATTTATGTATATATCTATCGATATAAATTAATATATCCTTGTCCAAAACACAAGCTTTGCTTCATTTGGGTAAACTAGGTAAATTTGTGTGTAATTGTCCCAAGGTACTTATTTATATGTAGGTAGCATGATCTTGGGGCGGTGCACGTGAGCGCATCCCCTGACCCCCCCGGCGGTGAGACACCGTCGCTGCCCCCGCGGCGGCGGGAGCCCTGTACAGGATTTTCACACGATAAAAAAAAATGCACGAGGTTATGCATTGTTATGCCCTGGAATAAAAAAAAAAGACACATTTGTTGACGTCTTAGGAAATCTTTTATACGGACAAGTCTTTAAATTTCCTCTCAAACATCTGTATTTTCCGAATAGCTCTTCAGACAAACCATGGTGACCCTACTCCGGTCACAGACCTCTTATAATATTATTGCGCAAAAAATGACCATTGTCCATTCGTCCGTCGTCCGTCGCGGCGAGATTAGTTCTACACAAATAATAATTGGCTAGAATTGACGACATTACGTGACG